>JAVQJG010169193.1:0-22376 GCA_036024015.1 Craterocephalus amniculus
TGTGTGTGTGTGTGTGTGTGTGGGGGGGGGGGGGGGGTAGATGGAGTTTTCAGGCTGATATGGAATTATGGGTGATAATTCAAAGGGGAGTGCTAATGCATTTGCTGGGAATATTAGATGGCACATTTATACATAGGCCACATATCTATCTATCTATCTATATAGATTTAGACATAAATATCTGTATGTGTGTATGTATATGAAAAATCTAGTTTCTCTGCTTCTTCTTGTAGTTTTTCAGTGATGCTTTGAGGAGATTTATTTAACTGTAACAGCTATGTGAAGCAACACAGCATACAAAACCATAGTAACACCGCAGCTGAGCTTTTACCCATCAGTCTGTATGACTGTTTAGACTTGCATGTACAGAATATCTCGACTGATTTTTGCAGATAATATGCAGTACATTTGATGGTTTACTTTGTGATTTGATGAACAGCTCCACTAACAGGCATTTCCTGTGTGTGTGTGTGTGTGTGTGTGTGTGTGCATGTGTTGTCTCTCAGGGGGACTCTCTAGTTGGCTTGGACCATGAGCAATGAGTCTACCGTCTGGAACATCCTACCAGAAAACTCCACAGTGAGTCTGCCTTTCACCACCGGCTTATTCTCAAACTTCCTGTTTGTGTTTGCGTGTTGTGTGTGCAACTCAACATCAGAGCCATGTTTTCACTCATATACTCATCTGGCCGATTGACTGGCTAATAGAGAACATCCTGACCTGGACCTGAAATAATTCAATTTCTGATCTAATCTCGGCTATAATTTCCGATTTGCAGAGAAATTATGGTGTGACGTCAGAGTGTAGTGCTTGTTAACACTTGAAGTGTGTCCTCCCTCATGGAGGTCAGGATAATAAACCATCTATCAGATCATAGTTTCGATATGAAAAGTGTTATCTGTATGTAACTTTCAGGTGAAAAAAAGCTTCATCATCTGTAAGGGCTTAAGTTCCATGACATTTTCACACATCTTGTCCTGTTTATCTTGATGAAAGCAACAGAAGTAGCTGCTCAGTGTGTTCTCTGGGTGTGTTTAATCCACTCAGCTGCAGTCCTTCCTGTGAGGGCTTTCCCATCGCCAAGGTACACTGCAGACAGGTTAATAGCCCTGGAGTTTATTGACAAATGGCACCATCGCATTTATAGATTCCCTTTATGCAGGTCAACCAACCAGGTGGCATAAATCAATCTTGCAAGTTAGATGATGATGCTGTAAAGGTAAAAACGGCTGCAGATCTGCACTGTTGAAGTATCAGGTGTGCGAAACCAAATGAACCTGGAAAGTGCACCCTTTTGTCGAATGCTGTGTTTTCCGTGGTAGGCGGAGGTGTTATTTACCTCTGTCTGTCAGCTTCTGAAAAGCACAGCATTAATCATCACTAAGTGGTTTCAGCGCTTTGATGTCCATGTTGGAAGCTTTTACCTTTTGCTCTCTCTCATTGCATGTCAGAGTGATTAATAACCAGACTCCACATAGGTAGACTTGCACTGTTCTTCCTCATATATACCCCACATTCCCTCACGGACCCCGATAAGACTATTTGAACGACACAGACCAGGTGGATTCAGAGCTTAATAAAAACTTCATAAACTCGGCAAATGTCTTTTCCACCACCAGGAGCCTTCCACACCCTCAAACAGCTGCATATCACTCAGAAAATTAAAATGGCTGATGCCCACAAAGCAAAAGAATAGTGTAAGAAGATGGGAAGGCCTTTAAAGCAAATACCAAGCTGTCATTAGAAAAAATAAAAGATAGAATAGGGGAAAATCTTCCTTGCAGTATTAAGGTGTCTCCTTAAATGTGTTTTGCTTTCTTAGTTCTCCACATAGAGAAACATCTCTGCCCTTTTTTTGACCCAGGAGATCCCATTTGAGGCTGCGGAGCGACAAGATGGCTATGTGCTCCTCCTGGTGATCATCTCCATCTTCCTGGTAGGAACACTGATCTTCAGCGGTGTCTTCCTCATCGCTTGCCGTTACTGGTTTCGAGGAGGGCAATTCTGCGCCAGGTGAGTTAGAAAAACAATACATTAGATGAAGTCCCTTCTTTTGTTTTCCCCGAGTCCTACAGTCAGGGGAGGATAAAAGAAGAAGACCCAATAAAAACAGCAGCTGTATAATCTAATAAAAAGATTGCTGTAATAAATAACCATATAAACCCTTGGACGCTCGCTTTTTGTTGACCCAGTGTCTCGGCGCTGTTGATTCAGCAGCTGATTTTGCAGCCGAAGGATGCGGCGTTGTATTGATTTTCATTATTTTATTTGATGTTGTTGCTTGATGTGTCCCTTATCTATCCCCTGTCAAGCCCTTATAGGATGCAGTCCAACACAAAAAGCTTGACTCCACATCCATGTCTTTGGACTGTGGGAGAACATGAAACTCCCACACACAGAACACACAGAAAGGCTCATGTTCAAACCTCTCCCCAGCCAAACCTTGAACCGGCAACCTTTTTGATGTGGCGATAACCACCGCACAATTGTGCCGTTCTCCCAAAGAGCTAGTTCCACCTTATTTCTATGCAGAGATGCAGATCAGACTTTAGATCCAGGTGCTAAGGTGTTTCTTTTACTTTTAATGCACAAGAATGCATACATTCTGTTGATAGAGATTGCTGCTGCCAAGCTCGTCTGTGAGGTGCTTACTGAACATGTATATGCATAATAGATGAAGCTGATTGCAATTGCAAATGAGCCAACGGCACAGTACGACTCCATTAATAAGCTAAAAGTGAGCGATCGTTAAAAATGAAAGGAACCTTACGCTTGCGCCGTTAGAAAGCTATATTTTTAGTGATGCTAGGAAACAAATGTAACCCTACAGAGACATGGAAGCATGTTAAAACATGGCGACATTGTGCATTCACTAATCTACATGGAGGATGTTTGAATGTCAGGACTTCCTCGGGGGCTGTAATGGAAACACCTTGTTTGGAGGCTTTTGTCACCCTTTTATTTGGGTTTCATGTGCGGCTGACCCTGGAGACTCATACGAATGTTCTTCTCTACTGTAGCTTGCACACTATTGCATACACTCGACATAAAAGCTCACCAGCCAGATGCAGATAAACAGAGCACAGAGAGCACCGAGGCTGAGGCGTGAAAAGGAGAATCGGGCAGACTGGTACAAATGATGAGTGTAATGAGATTTCATAGCAGCCATCAGCGTTGATTAATGTTGCATCTCAACCCGGGGACTGTGTGTGCGCAGCGAATATAACACACTGACTTGCACACATACAGGGAAGCCACAAAGGAAATTAAATACAAGAAAAACCACAGAACTGGGTGGATGGACATGTCCCTGCAGTCACTTCACACCCACACAAGCACATATACACACAAGGACACACATGCGAGTCATAGCCATTGTGTGAAGAAATCAGATGGAGAGAAATGAATTACTTGGAGAAGCTTTCTGTTTCTCTTTTCCCTCCTTTATCACGTAAATCTTCTGCACAGGATGTAAGAGGCAGCTTGGAGGATAAACAGCCATGAAAGATGTTCAAAGCAGAGATTTATTTAGAGTATCTGAGACTTGAAAGATTGAAGGTACTGTACAATACAGTGGAGCATCGTTGTTTTTTTTTAGGTCAAAATGTCCCCTGGCCCTGAGGGTTGTCAGTGATTTTAGCCCTTGTAGATTATTCAGACAGGCAGTTAGCCATTTAGACAAGTACAGTCAGTTCAAATAGTTTCTTCATACAGATGGTTTACAGCTCCAGGATCTACTGATGACTGGGGTTTGTGTTTAAGATGCTTCTCATGGAGCAGAAAGGTAACCGGTAAAATTCAGCCATCATTTACCAAGCTAGCCTGTGTGACTGCCTGCATCAGAGGGGATCTGTCAGATGAAAGGCAGACTTTGTGGGGAATCATGTTCATCATTGATCTAAATGTTTGTGTTTGCCCTAGGGCCAGCGATGACCCCGAGAAAACCCCCACCTACATGGAGGAGTCTCAGCCCACCCATGGTAAGAGAAGAGTTAACAAAGAAGGCAGGAATAGAGGGACGAATGAATAATGGAGACAAGAAAGATACAAGCAGGGTGTTTTTCACCTGTCTGCATAGACATGGAATGGTCTACTCCTATATGTAGTGTGATCTTTTGCCCTTTTCGGGACTTCTGAATCCATTAGCCTCTAAAAGTAATCCTTAGGGTGTTTATGATGGTCTGCCCAAGATTTCATGGTTGTACCTAAAAAAAAGAAAAGTAAAAAAAAAAAAGAAAAGTACATTTCTCTTACAATCAACTTCATATGGTTTATATGAACATGGAGATCACCAACATTACAAGTGAAGTGTGTAAGTAAATTTTTATTATATACTGTAGCACTTTATTATATACCACCTTTCAAGTTAAAAATCTCAAAGTACTTCAAAATGAAAAGAAACAAGACACCAAACATAAAAAACAAAAAACTAAGAACAAGAGAGTTTAAAAAGATGCATTGTTGGCTTCTTTTTAAAATAGATCACCACACATCTCAGGCCGAGAGGAAGGGAGTCCCAGAGGGAAGCAGTCACTAATGCAAAGGCCCTGTCAGCTTTGGTTTTTGGCCATGTTTGCTTTACAACCATATTGTTTCACATTGTTTACTACAGGGTGTTGACCAAATGTTTTATCATAAAGTAATGCAAAATGTCTTAGGAACTGTGTATCAAACATGATATGTAAGGCTTTATAGGATTTAATATGTGAAAATAGAGGCTAAGGGGCTGAAACTCTCAACTATCTTGGGGATAAAACTATCATGTGCACAAAGATTAAATTTTTTTCATCTTTTAGTTGAAAAAAAAGATCAGTCATTCAATTTTATGAAGTTATAAAAGCGATATAAAGCTGAATATCATCAGCATAACAGTGATGGAAAAATGTCTTTAAAAAAACTTAAAACAGAACAGACCCTTGACTGATGAAGACAAGATGACAGAATATGAGCTAATTGATTGGAAAACCATTTTAAAGCAGATCGTCATACCCATCCCAGTGTTGTCGAGCATGATGCGATAATCAAAAATGTCAAAAGATGAGGTCAAGTCCGACATCAACATGGAACAATGGCCTGCATCCCTCTTCATCAAGATGTTGTCAAAGAAGGGCTGTTTCAGTGGAGTGAGCTCTGCAAATATGTCTTCATCTACTGTGTTTCTGTATTTCTTTCTAAAATCTTAGACATAAATGTCAAGTTTGAAATGTGTCTGTAGCTGCAAAAAAGGGAAGGATCAATCTTAATCTGAATGCTCAGCATTTAGTTTGAACTACAGTAAGACAGCATAAGAGGGAACTAGCCCTCACTTTAAGTACAGTGATATCAACTCCTGCTCCTTCTTCTGTCAGATGTGTCATTTATTCATTGATCTACCTGATTATATGTCTGAGCTGTCTTATTCTTCCTGTGTCTGAGTAGAAATCACTATCAGGGTGGATGAGTCAGACTGCCTGTCCATGGCAAGTTCTCACGACCAAGAGACAGAGCGCTTCCTGTCCACAGGCCCTACAGGCCGGCGTGTCTCCTTCAATGAGGCTGCGCTCTTTGATCAAGAAAGAAGCAAGAAAACCCAGGAGAAAGGCCGCAGGTCAGAGAGCCAGACTTGGGCTACAAAAAAGTTTTTACTGTTTGTGTTTTTAGGGGGGGCTTGGGTGGGGTTTGTCCTTGCTTTTGATTCATTTTGTATCATCTGTATTAAATACTTGCAGCTTTCTGAAGTCAAAAGATGTAAAGGATTTGCCGTGTCTAACTCACCTCTGTGGCCATGCAGAGTTATAAATGAATTCAGAATGGATTACGTAAGCTGTGGACAAAAGCGTACCTGACATCTTTCATTATTTCACTGCCCTACTTTTCTCCTAAAGCCTTAGCTCTGATAGGCACGTTTGTCAAAAGGAATTATTCTGTAGGGCTAAATCCTGACTCCAGCGCTGCTGTGATTGGTAAAAGTCAGACCCCCTCTCTATTTTCTTTTTGTGTCCAGTGCAAGGACATGCCTCGGGATTTATAACTTTATATAAGTGAGCACAAATTATATTTCCATCTGGAATCATAGCTCTATATTCACCTGTTCACCTCAGGTACACGCTAACCGAAGGTGACTTCCACCACTTGAAGAACGCGAGGCTCACAAACCTCCACATTCCCCCGCCGGCCCTCAAGATTGTCACCATCCATGAATGTGACTCGGCTGAAAACACCATCACTATGACAACGCCTTCTGTTGCTAAGTCAGCGCTTTCCATCTTCCAGGTGAGAGGCTGCATGGCTGGATCAAAGCACCGCTACAGCAGTTCAGTTTCCAGCTGCAACCTTATGTTTCCTGGAAGTGCATGGCCTTAAAGGGCTTGGGTTTGACTCTACACCCACTTCCTCATGTACTGCATAAGAATCTATGAATGTGCTAACATGGCCCGCCCACATGCCAGCAGACGATACTAGCCTTTCCATTTAAGGGTTTTTCAGGCCCACATTTCAGAAGCAAAGAGTTATCTTCTTGTGAGGAAAAGAGAAGTAGTATCAGAATGGTGTCATGCTTACTTTAAATGCACCGAAGAGTATCTAGCATGACCCTACTCCAAGCTCTTAATGGTATAGTGTGTAAGAATGACTGATACCTTGTGGTAAACACGGGTAATAGAAATCAGTTCAATGCCAAGCATGGTTGTGGATGGATAGTGGCTTTAAGTGGCCAAAATTCTTCCACACACAATAGTCTTGCAATGGATGCAGTGGTTTTAAATGCAGAGACGTGTGTGTTGTCGTCTTTGTGTTTTTTAAGGCGTTACATAACCCAAACTCAGTGGCTCAGTGGATAGAGCCGTCGCCTACTAAAACAGGTTAGATTCCACTCTGGTACATGTCGAAGTGTCCTTGGGCAAGACACTGAACCCTACCTTGCCTCCCGATGTGCCTATCTGGCGTATGAATGTGTGTGATTGGTTACTTCCCTTGCACCCAGTATGTATCAATATAGGTGCTGTGTGGGTATGAATGGGTGAATGAGATATGTCATGTAAAGCGCTTTGAGTGGTCTGTGACTAGAAAAGCGCTATACAAGTACAGTCCATTTACCATCTCAATTGTTTGTCCATTTAAAGGCACTGTAGTAAAAACGGTGGCACACATATGACAGCTGCCATTTCTGTTAACATGAACAAGCAGATATAAATGTTCCGGAAACATAAAAGTTACTTTAGAGGAATTAGATACCATTATTGACATTTGTTTGTGTGACATGCTGCACCTTTAAGTGCCAACTTACTTGGCTGGCTGAGAGCTACTGCTCCTTAGTTGGCATTGCTTTTACCTTCTTCTCCACTCCGCTTGTACTAACTTCTTCTGGTAGCTTGTGCTGTTCCTCACCATGCATGCAAACTAGCTGTAAAGCTCCATCCCACGTCTACTTAGGATTTATTTCAGTTTTTTACGTGAATCATACTTTACCTGAGTTCTGATTTTAATCAGAGGAAGACTACACGATCACAAGGTAACAAAGTCTGCTTTGATGTCTCCTGTTCAGCCGATGCTGTGCCCTCTCCCACAAACGGCGCTGACGAGCTTGAGCGTCAATCCTAGTTGCGCCCTTCCCGGAGATGCTCTCAACTCTGTGGTGGACACCAGCTTCTTTGAGAAAACCGTTGCTCTCAGCGCCAAGGAACCGAGCTCCAGCTCAGTAAGAAACTTTCAACTAGTTCCCCCAAAACTCATCACAACATACTGAGTTTGTAATATACAAATTACCGGCAAGAGCTCATGTTTTACAAGAGAAACGTTAAATCTAGGTCAGAAGAATTTAAACACGGATCAGTTGTAGAGTGATATGTTTTCTGAAGTTAGTCAGTTTTTGCGCCCCTGAGCAGTCAACCAGTGAGTCATCCCGACAGACATTAGAGGGTTACGCAGCCTGAGGGAGGTCCAACGAAAATGATGGCTGATGGGTAAACATGTAGAGCCTTCCTGTCAGAGAGGATTACACACAACCTACTGCTCAGGGCAGATTTCCTGTCTGACCATGTTTCTGTCTGCGTTCAGACTGAGATGATGGGAGCGGGGCCACGGGGCAGAGGCAGCAGCATCAGCGTCGGAGAAGGGGCTGCGGTGGGGAACAGCGCTCCCCCTGCTGTGCAGGGCGGTGCAGGGAGCCAGAGGCCTGTGCTGCAGTTCCTTACGAAACTGCGACGCCATGCCAGTCTGGAGGGGGCCAGCCCTTACTTCAAGATAAAGAAATGGAAGCTGGACAGCAGCCAAAGAGCCTCCAGTCTGGACACAAGAGGTAATGGATCTTTTTAAGCGTAAAAGGTGTCGTCCATTACATTTTTTGGCAAAAAAGTGAACATCTGTAGTGATGCAGCAACTCTTTTTATAAGTATTATTGGGAGTTTTCCTTCATGGTGAACAGACGGGGCTCTAGCAGAGACCTAAGGAACCAACTGTGCGCTGCCTTTTGCCTGAGCTGGATATATGCACGCATGCATACCTGACAGATGGCACGATGACGCAAAGTTTGATCTATCCAAATCAATTTGAACCCCTGAGATAATACTTCCTGCCGCTCCCCACCATCCTGCACACACACACATACACTCCTCCCTGCTTGTCCCCAGGCTACCCTCTTCGCTCATACCAGGATGACAAAAAAAGACCACAAAATCCCCTCGCAGAAATCTCAACATTTGACAAAGGCTTTCTGTTGAATTAAGCGTCGCCTCACGCCTGCTGTCACGCCACTCGTAGCGCTCTCAGTGCTCTTTCTCCATCTTTCGGTGTGAGCCAGGCTCTCCAAAGAGGAGGCAGTTCCAGCGCCAGCGCGCTGCCAGCGAGAGCATGGACCAGGAGGACAACGACGCCCACCACATCGACCTCATCCAGTACATCGCCCGCAGCCAGGGTGACGCCTACTGCCCAAGCCAGGCCGCCGTGCGCCTGCTCTCCCCTCCATCCACACCGCCTCCCTCCCTCGGCAGGTATCTTTAATTCCCTTGCCATTCATCCGTCCACTGCTTTGCGGCTGTGCATTCATTTCTTCACTGCAGCTATAGGAGCTATGTTACTGATTTACCCCAGCTACAGCTCTCAGTCCCAATTCCCCTCAACTTGGCTCAGCATGATGGCCTGCTTTGATGAAACACAGTTGCTGGACTCTAAAATGGGTTTAATCAGGGCAGATAAACAGAAAAATGTAAGTACATGTCCAAAAAAATCACGCTTATGAATGTCTCCTCCTGTCCGTTAGGGTAATTGTTTTATTATGACTTTAAATTAGATTAAAATGCCCTGTTTACTAACCGTAGAAATACTCTTACACCACAGGCCGGGCTCTATGTTATGAAATCCCTGGAAACAAGAGCTCTTTTAAGACCAATTTCATGTTTCATGCAGGAAGCAGGGGGAGGGGGGTGATTCCCAGAGTGCTTTTATTTATTTATCTATTTATTTTTAATTTCCCAGAGCTGAGTGGAGAATTGGGATGCAGGGTTTATATCTGGCATAAGAAGCCATTCCACTGCTGACATGGTCCAGTAATGTCACAATGTCCTCTGAACTTTCAGTTTGCCATTAAGGTAAAGCGAGTTTCATAAAATATTAGAAAATAACCATTCTCACATAACTATTTGTTTTCTTAAGCTGATTATTAGATAAGCAAATTCAGCATTTCATGTACACATTTGCATTTATTGTGAAATATAAAATTGATTTTTCCGGAAGCTGCTACGAGAGAAGAAAGCTAATGGGCTCCATGCTCATTTACTCAAGTCATTTAATGTTCCATAAAATCTGTATTTTTATTTCTTTTTTTTCTTAAACCTCCTGTCCCCAGATGAAAGCATGGATTTACTGAATATCTTCTGAGCTTAGGGGGCTTCAGTGATTCAGCTGTCTAAAGGACATACAACAGCAGCCATTGCAAGTCATAAAAACCATTCTGTGCTCTGTGAACACAGCCATGTTGTAGATGAATGTTATTTACATCAGTCTTCTGACACTCATGTTTCATGATTTTCTCTTTATTCTCCCCTTTCTGTTTTTGTTTTGTTTTTTCGCATTTCACCCCCTCTCTCAAACCTGTGCACACTACAGAGTAGAGGTAGAGGTGATGGTGGAGCCCAGCTGCAGCCACAGTGGACCGGGGGTGATTGGTCTGTCTCCTGATCCCCAAGAAGAAGCACACTCTATGGTAAGAAGCGAAGGCGCCAACCCCTCAGACTCCCTCCAATCCCAGGATCCCCAGTCGCTTTACAGAGACATCTGGACACTCCGTGCGTCTCTTGAACAGTACGCAGCCTCTGACCAGAGCAGCAACAATGACAGGAACTCAGTCTGCAGCGATGCTGAGAGCGTGTGCTCGCTGGGCGGGCGCACGGACACAGAAAGAGGAGAGCTTCCCTGCTACCCATCGCAGGATTTAGGGGATGAGGCAGAGGCTGGAGAGGATGATAAGGACTTCTTAATGTATATGGATGAGACTTTGGGGGTGAAGGATTCACAAAAATGGAAACAGGGAAGCACAGAATCGGAGCGTGGGGGTAGTGATGGAGAATCAGGGACTCGTAAACTGATGCAGATGGACAGTGGGTACGCATCAATCGAGGCTCCGTATCGAGGTCCAGAAGAGCTGCGGCTTTTTGGGAGTGGCAGCCCTAAAGATAGAACGGCTCATGAGAAAAGGCACCATTTCACCAACGCAGGACGAACTGGCACCATCGGTGAGAGTTTTGAGTCTTACCTATGCGAGGAGGAGCCTGAGGAAGAATCATTGCTGGGTGCCAGCGGTGGAGATTCCATGGGAGCGGGAACCGGGTCAGTGAGCTGGCTGCCATACGGTCAGATGATCACACCCCGAGAGGCTGTGCAGCCCCCACTTCAGCCATTAGCTCTGCACCGGCGCGACTACAGCATCGACCAGAAGACGGACACGCTTTTCCACGAGTTTCTCCGCCACGACCCTCAGTTCGACCAGCAGGAGTCCCCGAGAAAGCACCGCTCCCGGATCCACCTCCGCAAGCAGTGGCAGCGCCACAAGCAGTGGAGCGACCCCGGCGTGAGACACTTCCAGTCCTCTTTTGAGAGACAGCGAACTCCGCTGCGGAGGGGGGACAGCGTAAACTATCCCCTGGACACCAGCTACCATAGCACGCTTCCTCGCATCGTCAGCGCTCCCGATGAGGAGACAAGCGATGGAACCGGCAGCGTTCCCGATACTCCAAAGGCAGGGCCAACCACTGCTGAAAACGAAGGAAAGAAAAAGAAAGGTGTCTCTACTACAGACTCTGAGGAACACACTTCCTCTCCTCTGCCTCATCACCCCTACGTCTCTGAAAAAGATGGAGGGCTGAGCGACCAACCGGACACTCAGGAGGACAGTAAACAGTCTGCGTGTCCTCCTGAACCCCCAGACGAGCGCTCACCCCCCCGCCTGCCTGATTCCCCGGCCTACGGCCCACAGACTATCACAGCGGAGCTCACAGACAAACTGACTACTAACTTGGACGAGAGGCTGTACACGGGCCTTCGCAGGAGCAAGGACACAGCCAGCGAGTGTCTGACGGTGACGGCCACACACGCCTCTCCAGACCACAGCCCAGTGTAGCAGGGCTCCAGTCATCATCCGCCTTGTCAGTCTCACTTCTGCTAACAAATGGTTTAGGTTCCATTTTGTCCTAATTATGTTGGTTCTATGTACAGCTTGAAGGACAAGATCCAGACCCACAAAAGCTATTCAGAACATGCTTTCATGATAAGTTGACACTTAAAACATCCTCTGTGTCAGCACTGCTTAATGTCGCCATTTTACAGTCAACCATCAAAGTAAAAATAGAAGTTAAAATGAAAGATAAAGAGTTAGCATAAAAAGTCATGGTTTTAAAAATAGCTGCTCTGTGTCTGTATTCTCTTTATGTCTCCACTGTTGTTTTTCTGATGTCAGCTGTTCAGTTGAAACTAAATGAAGCTGCGCGTGTGTCCAGCCTCTGTGCTCACTGATCCACTGTGAAACCAGGTGCTATTAGACAAACTGAAAGCTACTAAACTGCACATAACAGCTCCTGAGGTCATACAGTATTCTACAGTATAATGATTCAATTTAACATATTTATGTGGAAAAGGACATTTTAAAGAAAACATCAAAACTATTTCAAGTTAAAGTTATCTAGATGTTGGAAATCCAGACCTTCCAGAATCCATGTTGGTTTTTTTTTTCTGGCTGCTTGTTTAAAGGCTTTCCCAGGCCGTGGATCAGGACCAAAAAAAGTTGTCATGCCTAGATTTTCTACACCGTTTGTGTGACCAATAACGAGTTTCAGCTTTCTGGACTGAAAATGCTTCTCATCCTTGTGGCAAAGTTCATGTTTATGTTCAGTTTGTTTAATAAGTAGTAATATATTTTTGTAAGTCTGCTTTGCTAAATTGACAATGGCAACTGACAATGTGGCTAATTTTATGTAAACAGGTCCATAGAACCACTAAACCTGGTCCCAGCATTTTTATATAATGCCTCTAGACTATCTTAATAAGATCAAAAAGCTTTGAGCACTTTTGATATCACTGATGGGTCGTGTCTGTCCAAACACACTCCAAATAGCGAATGTAAACATAGTTATACCAATCAGATAAATACATTCAGACCCAGCCTTAGTGGATAAGTTGAATCAAGCCGACCCAATCCATGAATATCAAGCAGAAAAAAATGAATTACCTAATGCTGAAAGAAAGATGTTTGATTGTGGTGAAACACTAAACATGTTTTACTTTTTTATGTTTATTTAACAAGATTTTTTTTTGTACAAAAGGAAGAGATTACATTGAACTTAAGTTCTTAGCCAAGATTGTGATTGTTGCATTTAAACTACTATACATGATTTATTTTTGGGGTTTTTTGCGTGTGTTTGGGGTTATTTTAGGACACTCACATATAGGCCTTACAAAATCTGCCCCATCTTCCTAAATACAACATGCTAGTTGTTCTTTCCTCTTATGACAAAGTAAATTGATGCATCACTCCCTGTCATCTTCCAAAAAACAAACTGAACTAAGACTGCATTTCAATTCTGTTTGTAGTTTTATGTGATAGCAGAAAAAATGAGGCCGCCATTCAAATAAAGCCGCATCATCCAATTAGGTCTTGGGGGATATAGAGTGAAACCATCTCAGTGTGTTAATAATCGGCCTTTACATCCTCAGCAGCTGCAGTGGATTGACAGTAATCCAGTTTTTCCCATTAAATCTTTATCTGCACGGCTCTCCAGTCTCTCTAATGTGCAGCAAGGGAACCCCTGCAGAATATGGAGTTGAATATCAATCAGTAGAGGGAAAGGGAAGTCCTTCTTTTATCCACAATCTCCTTTTCGACATTCCTTGAGGCTGTTGCTGTGCAGTAAATTCAATAGACTAAAGTGAAGTATCACAGGAACTAACATCATTCTCCACTGTTTGTTTGGATGGATGATTATGCTCTTTTCCCACCTGCCCAGATTAGATCTTCCTTCTGTGCATGAAAGGAGTGTCCTCTTGTGGCTAAGTGAGCAGAAGCTGCTTTCCTCGCATGGCTGAGATGAAAAGAGCTGAATACAAATAAAGGATGCAAAGCCTTGTTTTTTTTAATTGCTTTCGCCCTCTATTCACGTCTCACATATTAAGGCATTTTGTCCCCCAAAGATTTGTGCCATCAAAATGAGACATGGTGGTGCTATTCAGCAGGAGGGAAGTAAGACAACAGAAATCCTCCTCTCTATGATGTGACCTCTCTTTGATGATAAAAAATGATATTTTGTCAGTTCACGTAATAGAGGAGCTGCATTTCTCGCTGATCAAAAGCCAAAACATGTCTGGACTGAGTCGGTGTGATCAGAGAGCAGTACAGCCACAAAGAAAATGGCCATGCTGGGTGGAATAAAGGCAGTGCACCTGTACAAAGTTTGCTGTGTGTACAACAGTGTCACAAGAGCTAGATGAAATCAATGTTTTTCATTAGGATTAGGCAGATACTGTAAAAGTGAGAACACCGCGGTAAATGCTGTTAATATACCAACTGGTAGCCTGTCAAATTGACTGATACCTAGCCGTGTGTAGGTGTGCATGAAAGTTCATATTTTAGTAAAACATTTTTATCTCAGACTGATCAAGTCTGTAGTTATTACTTATTTGTTGAAGGCAGAGGTCAGTAAATTGGTACGGCTAGAGTTTTGTACTTTATGGAACCCACTTCAGAGACTGATGCTCAAACCATGTAAAACAGATTAAATTTTGTGAGATTTCTCTTATAAAGTAGAAGTATTTCTGTACTCCTTGCTTGGTAGTAAATGGCTTCATCTCTCTGAGAAATAAAATCGAAACTTTCTTAGAAACGTTTCTTCTGTTGAATCTTATCTATTGAGTCTTTAGGGACCAAGTCGTTCAAAAAAAATAAAAGAAGTGTTATTTTAGGCTTGTTTTACAGTCTGTGAATAAATGAATGAAGCAAAACTGGTTCCAGTGTGCCTTATTATATGGGAATGGTTGTTAATCACAGCGTGGGAATGAATCACAAATAGGCTTCTTTCTCTTCTCTTCTGCTTGGGCTTCATATTGATTTTTTGCCTCTCCTTATCAACTCCTCTAAATTAATTGGAGAAAAAAGTCAAATCCAGTTGAATCTATAAAGAGAGCTTCTCAAATGCCTGACTTACTCTTTACACTTCCTAGTCTCTCCCTCTGGCCCACATCTTAAACAGGGATGCTTACCGTTTTGGATGAGAACAATAAAACACTATCATACTTCACCCTTCTGGATTCTTGTTTCGATGTTAATAGTGACACACAAACATAGGTCACAACCTCTGTTAGCATGCAGAAATGGGCCTCAAAGTTACCCCTTTAAAATCACTTACGATCAGTTAAATGTTAACAACTTTTGTCTATCAAAGTAATCTGTTAATGTCATCAGTGCATTTTCACAACTGGATCTATTTACCTTTGACTGCCTGTTCATGTAAATTATTCAAGACACTGGAATAATTTTCCATACAGGTCATTGTACTGAAGAAGATGGACCAGTTATACAGTATCACTAACAGTGAACGCATAGGAATTGTAATATAGTTTTTAATGCTCACTCAACTTTAAAAACACAAGAAAAAATATCTTTTGGCACAATAATGCAGAAAAAAACAAATATAGGGACTACTTGATTATCTTCCTATGTAATAAAGACTAACAGCCAGTCTACATGAGGAAAACACATCATTTCCAAGTCCAGGGAGTATTTTAATATATATAAAATGACATGGGATCTAAGCTAACTTGTAAGTGAAACCAGAAGCTGTATTGGGTAAACAGGTCCATATATCCAGAATATATTAATATGAAAATCAATGGTTAGTCATTTTAAAATATTCATACATATCAAGGCTGCTGTTTCTAAGCATTTTTACATAACATTCCTGCAACTCATGAAGAGAAAAATGTGTAACCTCCAAACATAATTCTAACCAAATCGTTTTGTTTGTAACTCCTAAGGCTGCGTGTACTTGGTTTTAAGTATGCAACTGCAAGGTCATGATGACTAACTGAAGTATCCTGCATTTGTTAGGAACATCAGTTTTGCAGATCCTTAGAAATGAATGCAGTGCAGACTAGGGAATTTTTCCTGTTTACATTTCCAAATCTACATTAAGTTCTGCGACATCTGACTTTGTGCTAAATAGTGAAATCCTCTGATAATAGGTGTAGCACAGTATGTTAACAATGTAACCAGCTATTTGTGTGAGGTTCCAAAGTAACTATGACAATCAGAATAATTTGTGAATCAAAGCAAAGAGAAAAAAAAGAAGACAGTGCATGATAAACCGGGCTTTCTAGCATGGATAGAAGAGGGACAAATTGCGGTCTACTCCTGCTTACTCATTGCAAAACCAACATTTTCAAACATGTGGTGAGACGCTGGAAGTTGAACTTCCTCATCACCAGGTATTGAGAAATAAATTTCATCTCTGTAGGGAAATGAGGTTGAAAATACAGTTGCTTTATGATTTTTTATTCTTTCCTGCAAAACTCAAATATTTTCTCTTGTGGATATGGCTGTCACATGTTCTGCCATGAGACCTGGTGGTATTGTGAGACACTGAGATTGCATTACATCCCAGACTATTTACCTGTTTACAAGACAATGAAACAAAATTCTTCTTATAAACAGTTAATATTTTAGGAAGTTGGTTGCTAGAT
Organism: Craterocephalus amniculus; assembly: GCA_036024015.1. Lineage (NCBI taxonomy): Eukaryota > Metazoa > Chordata > Actinopteri > Atheriniformes > Atherinidae > Craterocephalus > Craterocephalus amniculus. The sequence goes on from JAVQJG010169193.1 coordinate 16,198, forward strand.
AAACCTGTTTATATTCCAGATCAGTCATGTTCCACTATTCAAGTTGACAAAGTTATTCCTTTGATTGGCTGAAGCTCAGTTTGAATCATTGTTTTTTTTATTTATTCATTTACTTTTAATAGTGACTAGTGGCATATGGCTATTGTGCTTGTCCCATTACAGTGTACGCAGAGGAGTTAAATGAAACTACTCAGTGGACTGTGTAAAAAAAAAACTTCAAGATATTCTACAACTAGTTTTTTTTTGTGTGAAAGATCACTTCTTGTCCACACAAATATCTTGGATGCTGACCCAAAAAATGCATTCTGATAAAATAAAAGTTGTTTTGGAGCCTGAAAATTTGGTTCTTAACTGGAACCAAAAAATAGTGGCATCAGATTACAGAATTTGATTATGTAACATAAGTTACATAATCAGAAAGCAGGGTTCAACCCAATCCGGACCGAATCATCAATAGTGAGGAAGAAATACCATTTTTTTTAAATGTTGGCAAAGTAGAGATTAAACTGACCCAAGAAAATGTGTTGACCTCTTTAGTAAAGACTTTAGAATGACTTGAATCTTTAGAAAATTTGTATTTCTATACAATTGTGTTGTAAAAAGTAAACACAACAGGACACAGAAATATCCATGAATCAAAGTGTTTCTTCCATTTCTGTTTACACAAAAAGAGTTTGCTTGACATGTTTTAGCCTGTTGGAGTCTAGCTGAGCGTTCAATTTCAAGGGTTCTCCAATTTCCAACTACATTATCTGGGTTTGCTAGTTCAATTTTCAGAGCTTCGATTGCAACATGATTTTGGCCAGACAAACATATTTACACACATTTTAAAAGTCCTCTTTTGGTCAGTCAAAGGAAATTTTCAAAGTCAAAAATACCACGCATGGCTCTTGTGAAGACATGGGAGACTCACAAAAGGCAGATATCTGCTTGTTATTAAAGATTCTAAAATCATTTCAATCAGGATCAATGTGTTACAGACCCAAAGTAATAACGTGAGAATATTGTAGGTTTTTCTCTATTGCCTGAAGTTAGACTTAATGTGCAACATATATCAACTGAGAAAACTCACAATGAAAACTTGTACAACGATGACTGGAGGCATAGCTTAGCATAAATGTGTGGGTTTGAATTCTGAGTAAAATAAACCTCAGTGAACTGTCTGCAGCAAACTAAAGGACTGGAAGTGGTGGAAATGGACTGAATCACATTAATAGAAAGTCTCTTCCTGCACAGGGATAAACTTGTCAAAGAAATTGCCTTGTCACATTTTGGGGCTGCGCCAACCTACCAGTCAAATCCATATATCAGAATCACAGCAAAGGGAACCGCAGTGGCACATGCAGGAGACTGCAGGCGGGATAGGCTGAAGAGACTTGTGATGTTTTATTGTATCATCAGTTTTTGTTGTCTTTGCATGATTATTTAGTTGCCATTGAAATCTTTTGGAGAAAACAACCAGACAAAAGCGATATGAAAAGGCTCATATCAAAACAAAGTGAGACATCAGGCTGGAGGAATTTATGTCACTTCCTAAGCTGGAAAATCAAATGCAGCGTTCTCAGTCAAATAGCTTCCAAGGCACCGATATGAAACATAACTTAATACTTCACATTGATGGACTGCATACAGGATGACAACATGAATCCAAATTCATTTACAGTATTAAGAAGTTGGGGTGTATGTGAAGATAGGGGCATTTGGGAAGATGTCAAGCTCTGGGGACACATTCTGACATTAATCTCTTTTGAAAGAGGGCGACAGCTATGCTCACAGCCTCTCTTCTATGTTTGTTTTATTCTTTTGCATGGTCCTGAGGCCTACCTCTGGCGCCGTCTCCATTAAGTGTCAGCCAATAACTGAGCCTGACACCTCAGCGGTCTGCCAGTTAGGAGACGGTAAGAAGAGGAGTGCTTGGGTGTTTGTGAATACGTCACTGTGGCAAATTCAGGGTAACAGCCAAAGAGGTTATTCACTTACAAGATCAAAGTTCAAAACCTGCCAAGGAGAAAAACTACTGTTGTTTTTTTTTTGTTCTTGCATTATTACATGTTTAAGAAAATGTCTATTTTAAAATGTCAGATCTCTCACTATCACTGTGACTATTACTGAATGGAAAGGGGAGGGCACTGTACTCTCAGGCCTCCGTAAAGCTCTCCGATTCACTAGTTCACACTTTGATCCTTTGCACCTTGATGCAGGTATTTTCATTATACCAAACATTATAGCAGATATTCTAACATTTCAGTTCCTGGATTAAATCTTGGATTTTTGGATTCCTGCCTAAAGTAACAGTGTATACTACACTGGCAAAAATGAATTTGGCCAAGTACGATATGTCTGGTAATAATGTGAATATAAAACTAAATAAAAGCAGTTATCCAGTCTTTTAGCCGTATCTCCGCTTGCAGTGATGTTGATGGCTCATTAGCAGGCTTGTGTAGAAGCTGAGGACAGTTTGAACCAAACTCTTGTTATGCAGCATTTACCAAGCAAACATTAGAACTTGTTCAGAGTTTTTCCTCCACCACTAAACTGTAACTCATCCCAAGAACAACCTCAAATGGTGATGATGTTCCCTGTTTGTGCCCTCTGAGCACACGCCCATACATGTTTACATTCTACCTTACACACATGAATGAACACATATTTGCCTCTGCAAATATGTGTTCATTCCCTGCCTCGGCTGTCAGGGAGTCGCTCAGTATTCAAGGGATGCTTCTGATAGGAAAACCCCCTCTCTTCCTTCCTCCCTCCTTATCACTTTGGTCTCCCCCCACCACCACCACCTGCTCCTCTGTTCCCCCTCCGCCTACGCATTCCCCCCCCTCCCACCTCCCTCCAGCTTCAGATTGCCTTTTAGAGGAGCAGGACCAGACGCTGTTCGAAATGCACGAGAGATGCCGGTGACTCATCGGGTTACTCTTTACTCACAATCAGACGGCTTCTCTATTTCTCACTTGTGATGGGAAGCTAAATAAATGTGATGCCAAAAGCTGATGAGTGTGAAATGCTATTCAGTGGCCAGACGGTAGCAATGTGTGACAGCCGTAAAGATGGAATGGGCTTCGCTATTCTGGTTTTGTTTTTTGAATTGCAAAAAGGAGAAGATTTGCAGACAGATTTGTATTAAATTTAAGGAAAATTAGTCATTACATCTGCGATTAGACAAAGATGTGCAAACGTAAAACATGAATGGTGAGGTTGAATCAAGTCGTTCCTTTACAAGGAAACTGGGGTACAGAGGCTCGATTGAGGATCCAGGCATGTGCTGTTAATGAGTCTTTCGGTGAAAAGGTTGGAAAGAGACAAGAGTGAAGATGAAGAGAGCATTTAAACTAAAAGGAAGAGATGTGAAAAGGAGAGGCGGGCTGCTAGGCAGACACAGACAGGGCTGACAGAGAAGCGTTGGCCGAAAGCGAAGATAAGGCGAGAGCAGGAGAGAGCCCTAGAAAGCTGATTATGCAGCATCGCCTTCCCACGCAGTCTGCCTACGCTCTCTCTTCTCCGCCTCTTCATCTTCCACCTCCTCCTGTTCCTCTTCCTCCTCTCCTTGTTTGGGATTTTTCTCCATGCATCCTCAAACCCCCCCCTTTTTTTTTTCTACTCAGCTGCGTCATCCAGCTCTTCATTGTGTACACACCCCCACCCTTCTCCCACCTCTCTGGGGACTGGAGCAAAACTCTACACAGATAAGATGTGGTGTGACATGCAGACTGAAGCTTTCTGAGCTTTTTTTTGTTTTGTTAAAGTAGCTGTTCTTCATGATGGGCTGAAAAATAACAATAAGACCCACACGCATGCAGGCATTATCCCACACACTGTGTGGCCTTTTATTCATCAACAAGCCTGTAAAATCCCTTCAATTCAACATCTAAAAAGCTTGACGTTTTCCTTTATATCTGTGTGTATATGTGATAACAGTAGATAAGTCTACATATTGCTTGTTTTGTAAAAGGAGGTGGGCGGCTGCCATGACCAGTCCTCCTTTAGCCGACTTGGGGCCGAGACGCGGGTCATCAGCAGAGTGACTCACTACATCCCAAAGCATCCGGTTTGGAAATATTAACACAGCCGTGGGGACGTGACTGTAAAGCTATTTCTCAAATTATCCTCATCATCGAAACATCAATATGTGGCCACAGGTCAAATGCAGCACCAGGGAATGGAGGAGATAAGAAGCTGGCAGATGAGAAATAAAGAACTACTTGACATTTTTCTACCTCACTCTCTGTCTGAAATCAGTTAGCAGTGATATGAGGAGTAAAAAAAGAACAGCGCCTAAAAGAACTTCCCGACAGAAAATTGCTACTTTTGTTGTGATTAAAGGGTGGAACGGGAGGTTAGATCTAGAAACTGAGCCTGTAATGCGTTATGATTGCAATGGTCATCATATTAACACTCCCTCACTGACAGCCATTTTCAATAGATTTTCCAATTCAGGATAGTATGTGCAGATTATTATAAAGAAAAGTTTATGCTGATAGAAAGGTCTTTTTTTTTGTTTTTATTAGATGGAGCTTCATGTTTCTACCAGTGGAAAAAATTATTATAACTTCTTTTTGTCTGTTTTTTCTTCTTTCTTTAAACATTATCTTCTGGAGTCATTGGAAGTCTGCAGAAAATAAAATCTAGGATGGTGAAATTGCACTAAGCACTTCAAAGCAGATACAAGAGATATATATTGAGGTCTGCTCGTGCATTATTAAAATATGTGTTTGAAATAAGCATAAAGCAAAAGCAGATCTTCTCTGCTTAAATGGCAGTGCATTTAAGCTTACTGCTTACAGCAGCTCTCTTTGTCCTTTGGAAGGAAACTAGTCCTCATCCAAGCTCAGTCAAGTGACAGTAAAGGCGTTTGATGATTCATTTCTAAAGAAAGCAGGGGTGTAGACTAAAAAGACATAAGACTGCAAAGTTTTGTTACTGGCAAACAGGAAACAATGAGTTACGACAGAAAATAGCAACAACTTTCAACACAAGTAACAAGAGTTGTTGGAAGAAATGGAGTGTGAAGTGTTTGCTGCCTCGGTGCGTCCATCGACTCCTACACCTCCCATCTCAGGTGTGGGTTTAGCTACTGATTAACCTGACCCATGAATAAGTGGAGCGCTGACACTTTGTTCGCCCTTGTTATCAATCTGCTCTATCGCTCATACACACCATCACACACATCACAAGCTGGATCCATCTTTTTTTAAAGTCAAAAACCCAAATCGTGATCATTTGGAAGCAAAATAGCAGCCATTTCCAGTCTGCCTTGATTTCCAGTCTGAGTTAGAGCGACGTGAAAGGATTTCATATCTGTGTGCCTGTGTTTGTGGAGGGTGGGAAGGCTGGGGGGGACAGTCAGATGTAAGAAAAAAAAAAGAAAAGAAAGAGAAATATACAGTCAGTGTGAGTGTGACTAAACCGACTGCAGCAGAATGACTCACCCTGTTGCTATGGGAACATAAAGACACGCTCTCCTCTAATGTGAGCTTGCAACGACTGGTGGAAGCGGTGGCTAAAGGTGGAAAAAATGTACATTTGTGGAGATCAATGAGAGATGGCAGAGGTCAGGGGGTGGCAGAGGGCAGTGCACACAGCAAGTTTTTTTTCTTTTTTTAAAAAAGGGAAAGAGATCATAACAAAATGAGGGTAAAACGCTTGTATCCACACGTCGTAAAGTGTGTGTGTATCTCTGCTGTTTGGAGTCCAGCAGCTCCTTCTTCTCTGCTATTGTGAAGTGATGTGTGTGGGTGTAAAGCCTGAATGCCCTGAGTTACGGCTGTCCCGATACCACTTTTTCACTTCCGATACCGATACCGATACAGAGGGTTGAGCATCGGCCGATACCCGATACTTACATTTTGTTATGAGAAAAATATTGTTTTCAAACATCACCTCAAAAACTTAATGTGTAACTGATAAAGTCCACAACAGAAGGTGTGAGAAAAATTGAGTCATTAATTATTAAGCAATGAGTTAATTTAAAATAAATGTAAAGACTCTGTGTAACACACAGCACATTTCACATCTCTGTTTTAAGAAAAAACAACCTGAGTTGACCCTGTAGAAAATGTACTAGGGCGATCTCGTACAGGGTGCTGAGGTAAAAAGGGCTGGATAGAAAATGTTGATCACCTGGTATCGGCAACAGTATCGACATATTTCAATGCAGGCCGATACTTTCCGAT
>JAVQJG010169197.1:0-63505 GCA_036024015.1 Craterocephalus amniculus
CTGGTAGTTCAATGTCCTGCTGTAGGCTGTTAATCATCGCTGTTAACGATAAAGGCCTAGTTGATCATAAGAGAACAACATTATTCTTTAAATCACAATGGGAGGCACACGAATCTGGGAGAGGCCCTTATTTTAACCCTCAGTAACCCTCTTATTTTCATTAACAAGAACGAAGCCGTCCATCTTATTTCCCCGGACTTTCTTCTTCTCTTTATTATTAGCGGTTTTGCGCCGCCCGCTGCTTGAAACAATGACTTCCGGGTGCTGCTACCAAAAACGAAATTACCAAAATCAGATCCAAGCGCTTGTTCCAGATCCAAGCGCTTGTTTTTCGATTTTTCGTTTTGTGCACAAAAACGAAAAATTGGATAACGGTTCGTTTTCCGATTTATCGTTTTTGATCAAAATCGAAAATAGGAAAAAAGACTGGTTTTTCAATTTTTGATTTTTCGTTTCAAATGAAAAAACGAATGGCCGCGAAGTACACGGAACCTTTTTACATAAATGCTCCTCTTTGAAAACAAATTTGCTCGGCACAGTGCAGCAGCCAGACCGTCGTTCTGCTCGCTACAATGCTGGACAAGACAAAAGGAAAAATGAGAAAAGTTTAATCTTGAATCATGGATTGTTTAGTTTAATGACAGCATGTATGTCTCTTCTGTTCTTCCCCTGCACGGCTGGACAATCAAAGCCTGACGAAAACAATGAGCTGTCGTGTGCAGCCACTTTCCTTACGATGAGTCATTCAGACATCGATCAAGTAGAAGACAATAAAGATACAGAAACGTGTCTAAAAAAGCAGCTCGTGTTCATTTTTGAAGGGCATCAGCTGAGGTTGAATATTGAGTTGCTGCCCAGTTTATGTGCTTGATATTCTTCCCGACTAAATGTTGACCTGAACTTGACATCTTCTCGTGTTCTGAAGCGCTCGCTGTTTTATTTATCTGAGATAACATCTCGACTCCATAACTGATCCTCAGCCTGTGAATTAGCTTCTTAATGACCTGCATTTTCTGCTAAACTCCAGCATTTGTGTTGAATGAGATGGAAGAGGGGCGTCTTTACAGAGCAGTAATGTTGCATGCATCTGTCTCATCTCCCCTTATCGTCCTGATATGAGCTTTAATATGCCGCAGCGCCGCGGCCCTATCAGATCAGATGTGGCTCCGGGCGATTGGAGCCTTCATGAAGAGGAGGAGGGGCCGAGTGTTTTGCTGCTCCGGGTGCATCCTATTCTTCCCATTTCGCTCCACTTCCAGACAACAGGCCACGGTGAAATGACTGCGGGTGCTGCCAACTGTGAAATTAATTGAACTTGCGATCCAAAGGGTAGAGACCAGCATCCGGCCCGAGGAGGCGAGTGTGCATCCGTGCTTACATTTGCCCGTGACAAAAGAACAAGCAAGCCTGGAGGCGCTGACTGGATCTGCGGTCAGTTTCCCGACAAGATGTCTCCGGACGTGGCTCGGCTTCACTTGACTCGTGTGACATTGCAGCTGATTGTGAGAGACGTGCCGTCACGCTGTTGGCTCATGTTAGAGGCATTATTTTGGAGAGCAATTGGATTTGTTCACAGATCCACCATGTCAAGACGATGATAATGATTCTGAGTGGAGGACAGACTTCTAGGCCAGAGACTGAGCCCAGTTTGCCAAGACCCACACCTGGCTTAGAAGAATCATCTAATCACAAGAGTTCTTCTGTTTCTGTCTGTAATGACAACAAGGTTGTAAGATTTGTTTTGAAACACCCATTCAGGCCCACTTTCTGATTCTTCTTCCCCCAGAACTTCTTTGTTTTTCCATTTTGAGTGTTTTCTCTTTCAAAATAAGGTCTAAGCTTGAAAAAATTTAAGTTTTATGTCTTCAAACTGCAGCGTCCAATCTTAATCCCGCTCTCACGGACTGGGGGACGGGTCGGAGGTCACAGCCTCCGCTTGATTGCGTGTGACCCGTGCTTACATCTGCATGTTTGTGTCTGATTAGACACAGTATGGGATGGCAATCTGTTTAATAAAAATCCATGATAAGAGTAGAAATGGTTGAAAATGCCACAGAGGTGATGGGTAACAAAAACTATCCGCCCCTTCAGTCTGGCTCTGATTAAATTACAGTCTGAGGGACCTCTGTCATGTTACCTCCAGGGAGGGGGTCAGACTGAATTTTGCACCCCCACCCGCACTCCCACACATCTGGGACCCTCAAGTTTTTACTGATCATTGAAGTGCACCTTTTTAAAAGATTTTATGGATCTGATTTTAGGAGTTTGTTTATAGTTTTCAAAAGTATTTCATTGGTTTTATTCCCGTGGAGTTACTTCCATGTATTTATTTTATCCCGATTATTGACATCAAAATTCTACATTTTTTTCCAGTACTATGAATTATTTTGAGACAATTTGGGGAGATGAAATATCCCAGATTTCCTCCTGATAATCAATTAAAGCATAAACCTGTAGAAGGCAGGCGTTGTCAGCGACATCTTTACTTAACTCTTTTTGACTTTGCTGTATTTTCAACATTAAATGAATAAATATTGTTTTACAAATGAAAGCTAGTCCATCCATATTATGCAAGGTTGGGCCTTTGGAGCAGCAGAGCTTCTATTTTTCTCCAGCCACTTTTTCCATATCGTCTGAGGGATCCCAAAGCGTTCCCAGGACAGCTGAGAGGCATAATCCCTCCAGCTTATCCTGCTTCTTCTCTGTAGTCTGTCCTCCCAGTAGCACATGTCTGAGCCAGCTCATCTGTCTCTATGCTGGTTCCCCACAGGATGACAGAGCTTCTCAGCCCATCTCATATGCTGGGGAAACTCACTTTGGCTGCTTTTACCCACAGCTTATGACTCTAGATGAGAGTAGGAACATATATCTTCTGGTAAATCGAGTGCTTCACCTTTCAGATGTGTTTTCACCATGCAGTTTGATGCAGAGTCTGCATCTCTAATCTGTATGCAGATCCCCCATCAGTGCCATCCTTTCCTCATGAACAAGACCCCAATATACCTGAACTCTCCCGCTACCTGGACTCCAGCCCAGCGGGCCGAGGACTATGGAGGCGCTGTTCAATTTTCTTACCTTTAAAAACGACAATAGTTTGATAAAAACGAACATCTCCATACATTTCCATCCATACAAAGATCTAAAACACAATCTTAGTAACAAACTTCATGACCATGCTGAAAGAACTGGTGTTATTTGCTTCATCGTTGGATAAACCGGTCATGGTGTCGAGAAAAAGGTGATTGCTGCCATGCTAGGTAACTTTCCTGTTACCTTCAGTGTCATCTTATAGCTACTGTAAATCAGGGAATTTATCTCAGTTTGTGGTCTTTTCCGATTTGATTTTCTTGCTAGAAGATACTTTTTTACAGTAACTTTGTGCAGCTCCCTGCTGTTTCTAACGAAGTGGAATACAACTAGTTGAATCCATCAGATAAAATTCAACAGTGCCTATCTGTAGCATTGTTTTTCCTGTAGGTACACCCATCATTGTGCAACTTTTCTTTTAATTTCAGTGCCTGCAAGCTCCTCTGCAGAGGGCTGAAGCCCTCCGAATGATCTTATTAACTGCTTTATTCCCTCGTAGAGGAGCAGAGTTGAACCAGAAGCAGTGTACTGTATCTCTTGTTTACTGCTCGTCCATGTTGTGCTGATTACCAGCTTGTGCTGTTTTCTTTGTTATTTAGGCTTTATTAGTCTTCCAGCTCCACCAAAAGATGAGCTTTTTGCCTTTTCAGCTCTGCCTGAGGCCAGTGTGAGATCTGACGAGCACAAATGCAGGTGCAGGTAATCCATCTCATTTAACTACTTCAGAGGGAAAAACCCACAAATGTATTTTGTTTTCTGAATGCTTGTAAGATTAACTATTAAAGCCAATTTACAACCAGGATTAAACACTGAAATCAGACCTAATTTGCTCCCAGCATGATTATTGCCAAAAGGGTCAAATGAATCACTAAAAACAGCCAAAATATGCAGGTTAAGCTGCGTCTGCCTCTGCGCTCCACACCGCCATATCTCCGAGCCCTCGTTGTTGAAATGTAATCATTATGGAGTAAACAGATCAATTACATTCCTCCAGCTTTGCTTTTTGGTGCGTGGCCAGGCCGGACTGTGATGGAGGAGGCCATCTCTTTAAGCACTTTGTGTCCCTGAAGTTTTTCAGCTCGGAGTTACCTGGCCCCGTGGATAATGCAATCTGCGCTGCCCCATATTAGATAAGTACTCTCCAACTCTCATCCAGGTCACATTGCACCACCGAGTGCAGCACGACTTCCAAGACTGTGCTGCTGCTGCTCAGGTGGAGATAATGCTGCACATGACAGCATGTTTCAGGTCAGTTCCCCGCCCCATCTCACCGCTTCATCTGTGACCAGGTCGTCACTGTCCTCACTCATGTTTCATTTGTTTGTCTTTTATTAAATATGCATTGAGTTTAAACAAAACTTTTTGTCCGATTGATTTAGTGTTTTTGTAGAAGCTTGGTGAAAGTCCAGGAGGCTCAGTCTCATGGCAGAGAGTGTGATGGATCATTTGTTCCACAAGTTATTCCATAAACTGGATAGTGACAGTTCGCACGATGACATCTGCATTCACAGGCTAAAAGTCACTCACCTACCGACTTAAACACTTTTTTCCTTCTGAACAAAGTGATGGAAACATTTCTCAGATTTTGCTCCATACTGACATGACAGCATCACACATCCATGATGAGAATCTCCCGTTCCACCACATCCCAAAGGTGGAATGCTGGACTGAGATGTGGTGGCCGTAGAGGCCGGTGGAGTGCAGTGACCTCATTGATCTGAGCTGTGTGACATGGAGCATCATCCTGCTGGAAGGAGCATCAGAAGATGTTTCACTGGGCTCAGAAAGGGATGGACATTGTAGACTCAGTTTCCTGTTCTTGGCTGCCAGGAAAGGCCCCCTGCTGGAGCCCATCATGGTGTGTGTTCAGAGATGCTTTCCTGCATACCTTGCTTTGAAGCAGTGCTCATTGGAGTTTTTGTTGCCTTTCTATCATCTCCAACCAGTCTGCCCAGTCTCCTCTTACATCAATAATTGGATATTTTTCATCTTCAGACCATTCTCTCCAAACGCTAGAGATGGTTGCATATGAGAATCCCAGTAAATACTCCACCTGTGACTTTGAATACGCCAACAATGCTGCATTCAAAGTCAATTAGATCTCCTTTCTTCCTCATTCTGATGCTCAGGTTGACCTTCATCAGGCCGTCTTCATCATGTCTACATGAATAAAGATTAATAAATACAGATGCCATGTATGACCCGCTGAACACGAGGACTTAGGTTATTTATGACATTACACTTGAACTGTGATTCTGTTTTAATTCGGGAACAGTCATAGACCAGAAGAGAAACAAACAGTTGGTAAAAATGAGAAAAAGATGATGATGATGATGATGAAGCCTGATTTATTATGCAGATTACATTATATAAAACAGCAGTTTGGGAGTGTGATGAACAAGAAGAATCAGGAAAACCAGCTTGACTTTGTATGACAAAATACATTTTAAAATGAGACTTTCCAGCTTTAAGAACATGTTTAGAGAAATCTTTTGAGCTCTCAAATATGTCACAGATCACCCCAGAAACTATCCCACAAAATAATCATCAGTACAAAGAAAATAATGGAAGCACCAATTTACAAGCATACTTGAAGTCAGTGCATCCTGAAATAGATGATGGCTTTTCTAATATCTGGGTCAGGCTGAGGACCTTCCTCATGGTGAAATGCGGCTTCTGCATCAATCAAACACGTGAAGTTGTGACAGAAAAACACTGATCGAGCCGTTTCCTCTTCGGTCATCAACCTCGGCGTGCCGCTCATTCATTTCCAGAAGTCAAACTATTGTTGTATTTAATAAGAAGGCGTTGGATGTGTCGTTCAAATATCATGACCTTCAAATAAAGGAGCCATCTTTGTTACGAGGCGCCGTCTCTGCTGCCCGCTCGCCTTAATCAATTAAACGTGTAAGCTTTTAAGCCCATTCCTCTTGATATCTGTGATATGCATAATAATGAGCTCATTACTGGACGCGCCGGCTTTGTGTTGCTGGGGACTGGATGCAAAAAACGCTTTTATCATTTGTAATTTATCCTTCAGACGGGCCGAGGAGGGAAAGAAACAAATGGTGAGAGGAGACCAGGAGGAAACCAGACACGGAGTGAAACTCAAACCGGGTGTGAGCACACATCCACCCATAAGTGGCGCCTGTGCTATCAACCACAGAAAGGTGCAGAGGAGGGGAAAATACTAGTTTTCAAAGACATCCTACATAGGAAGCACATCGTCCACAACCTTTAGACAAAATGAGGAAAAAAGTGACCTTTTTTGAAAAGAGAACAGACCTCAGATGTGTTCTTTCCAATCTGCTCCGTGTCCTTCGACTCCATTTTCAAGATCCTTCTCAGCTGTCAAGGTTTCAGTGAGTGCGTGATCTGGGAAAGGACAATCTCCCTGTTTGTCTGGTAATTGGAAGGCTGCGGTGAAGGCTGCGTGGCCGTTGTGCAGCTCAGAGTGCTTGGCTCACCTGCATGCAGAGATATCCGTTAGAGTTCAGCACGGAAACGTTGAGAAATAAAAGCCAGGCGTTTATGGAGTCATTATGTCCTGTTGAATATGCTGTGAAGGCTCATTTGAAGGCATTTTGCAGATAACTGACTCATGCATAGTTTTCTCATGCAAACAGGCTGAACGTCAAACAGGAGTCTAAAGGGGGAAAAACACCGGGGAGAAAGAAAAGGAAGACTCCTAATGTGATTCATTCTCATGAAAATGTTCACATCTTTGGAGATGCTAACTTTGTGTTTCCATCAGAATGAGAAAAGATCAATATCAGTGGACGGCACATTTTTGGAGTGCAATTCTAATATTTTTTTCACATTTGGGCTTTTCATGATGCAAATGTTTAGTTTGAAATGAAATGCAAAAAAAGAAGAAAGAAACTGCAGGGAATTGTGAGATGTTGTTTTTCTGTTATCCTCTGTGGAGCTACGACCCATTCATCCTAAACTTACAACCTCTAACCCGTCCAACCTTACATTTACAGTCATTTACATGACTCCAAATACTTTGTAAGTCTTTCAGAATGAGGAAGAGATTTTTCAGACTTGGCTTAAGTGTTTTCCAATGAATTGATTCCCTGGAGGATAATATGAACTAAATCATAAACAAAGACCTCCCAGCTGATGAAGGCAGTGGACTGAATGGGAGGGGACAGGTCAGGACAGGTGATGAGATGTCATCCAGTAACTTTCATGGTTGTTTTTTTAGTTTGTCTCAGTTTGATCTCATCTGTCCTGATTCATTTTGTAGTTATTTTTCCTTGTGTTTTCTGCTCCTGGCCACTTCCTCACACCTGCTTCTTATTAGTTTCCTCAGTATCCAAGCTCCTGGTTTTGCTTTGTTCATTGTGAGTGTTAGTCATCGGTGTGGTCAGGTCCTTTGCTGTAGTATTATTCTGTGTCATCTTAGTTTAGATGTTTATTCAAAGTGATACCGTATAACCTTTGGCCACTAGGGGCACCACCCCTGTAACTTCCCACAGGCCACACTACATTTTTACACCATTTTCACCTTCTTACTACATTCATTCGATTTAAGAGGAGAAAAAGTAGCAAAAAGCAGAGACCTCTGTGTTTATAAAGTAAAGCCCTGCAGGTCATATGACCCATGAGAGACGGATCCGCTCCTGCAGAGTTACAATGACTGGTTTGTGAAGAGGGCAGCCCACTTGGCATGCATCAAACACTGTATACTGACCCCAGAAATCATCCAGTATTACTCACATTAGGCTGATGTTTGGGTCAGATGTTACACGCTATCCCTTTACAGTATGAGCTGAATTAAAAAAACTTCCTTTTATCAGGCTCCAAATCTCAGATTTCCAAATTTAGCTCAGAAGATGCTTTTTAAAATCTTGCTAGCAAGCATCCTCATACCATCACCTCCAGCCTTGACAGAGGAAAAAGCCCATGCTTTATATAACTTTCAGCTCACCGTACAAACGTTTTGCTCAGATTTGGATGAATAAATGAGCTGAGACCATCAGAAAGCTGTGGGAACCTCCCCTCCCGTCTGACAGCCATAAAAACCATCAGCGCTTCCCTACTGACGCTCTGCACAGCATTGCATTTAAAATATTGTGGGGAAAATGTTTCAGATTGATGTCTTTTGATGAAACAGCTGCACACACACTCTGCCTTGTATTTAATGAGATCCTCCTCTGCTGTGTCTATTGTTGCTGTGGTTACAGAATTTAAATGTAATCCCGGTCTTTCTGAACATGGCAGTCGTCCTGTCGGCCTCGACTTGCTGCGCACAGATGGTGTTTCCTCTTTGACACTTTTGGGGATCCTCTTGGCTGCAGATCGGGCTTTGTTTGTGTGATGCTGGATAATATAAGCTCCACCTGCTCTTTGTTCTGCAGCCTGGCTGGATGCATATGAACTCTGCATTAACCTCAGCTTTAAAATCCTCTTCAGTCATGAGGAGGCGACCTGCTGCTTAATGAGTGTTTTCTGAAGAAGCATTTGGTGCATTTGATCTATAGAAACTTTGTTGAAATGACTTTATCTGCTCTTTGTGGAGCAGAAAGCTGGAACCAGGGAGGCGCTCTGCAGAAAAGTTCTTTTTATGAGTTCAGGAAACACTTGTAATTCCCTGAGGAGTTTCCAGGAGAGGGAGCGAGCACAGTGCATCCTCATGCCCGTGGAGGTTTTCTGCTGAGGAAATAATTCTTTCAGTAAACTACGAGTTGGAAAAAAAGAAGCACAATAATGCATCTGGTTCCATTTTCATGGCCTCCACGTAATTATTTCCTCCCGGCTTTATTAGAAAAGCCTCTGCGCAGAGAGATGACGGTTTTGTGTAACCAGCAGCTGTGTGTGAGATGGTTGCACTCAATCATCAGAGATGTCAGGTGAGTTTGTGTTTGTGGTTATTACAGCCGCAGATCAGCTCGCTTTTCTTCTCACAATCACATAACGGGAGAAGCTTGTGCTTCCAGTGTTCAGACTCAACCTGATCCAATATAAAAGATGAAATTGTGTTTGTGAATGAAGAAAATCCAGGTTTCACCATGTTGGAGCAGGTGCACAGAAACACATGTTTTCTGTTTTTTCCACTTAAACCTGCTGTTTTCTTTTTTAGGACTTCTCTTAAGGAGATTTGTTCTTTTAAAACTTTATTTGACATTAGGGTAGACACAAGATCTTACCATGAAAGCTGAAGATTTAAATTTAGATTTTATACCTCAGTCTGCTTCAGACTGAAAGACCTACTTATATTTTTTAGTGTCAGAGCATTTCCTAATGGTGGGTAAATACTGCAGGGGTGGGGAACCTTGGCCCTCATCATGCATCCCTGCTCCAATATACAGTACCAAGTTCAGATGAATGAGCAGCTGTGATAGGCTGATGGATCCGTTTGATCTGAATCAGGTGTGTTGGAGCAGGGATGCATGGAAAACTTGCAGGAATGTGACCCTCAAGGACCAGGGTTCCCCACCCCTGCACTACCGGATCATCAGGCAGATTTCTGTCCCATCCCCCCTTATGATCAAAGCCAGCAAAGACTGATTGGCTGATATTTGCAGCGACATGGTGTCTGATTTTCCTCTGGTGTGGGGGTGTTAAGAGTGATTTTTATCTTGTCCAATCAGCTCGGAAGAAGAGATCGTCATTAATTGACTCGTTATATAGCGTTAAAAGCAGACAACAAAAATTTCTTACACCGTTGTTCCCATCAGTTTGCAACGATTTTGTAAATGTTAGGAATATTTGAAGTCTCGTGTGACTGCGAGATTTGGAGTATTGAGACTGAAGAACCTGATAATCTGATGAAGAACAAGTTAGTTTGTGGTGGTCTCACACACAGACCGGAGGAGAGATCTCATTGGTTTGTAGAATCCTGTAATGTGTGCCAGGCTTGGGTCATATTTTGGCTAAATCTGTTGAACTGTCCTCTCCTTATATTACTGACTGCATCACTGTATTTAAAACCCTATATGAAGGTATGGCACTAGAACAATAAGCATACATCTTATGCAGCGATTAGAAAGATGTTTACAAAAACCTTTCCTCATGCAACAGTAATAATGTTACACTCATAAATATACAGTATTTTTAATAGTGCAGAATGATCATCAATAGAAAAATGAGAAATTATTTAAAATGTAGTGGATACAAATGTATGTGAATAAAAAGAATAGATATTTCTAAAATGAATGAAAGGAAAGAGGAGAATTAAAAAAATAAAGCTGTGGCATAATGAAGAGGGAGCCATGTTTCATCATTTTACCTGATATTATATATTCATCATTCATCGTTTGCAACCTGAGACCCGACATTTATTATTTCCTCAAGGACAAAAGGAACAGGAATGTGACTGAAAACTTGTCTAATGAACAAATAATGAAAGCAAATTTAAAAATATTCTTGACTTGCCAGTGAGTTGTTTTGATTAACTAATTAAAACAGAACCATAATAAAATGTATGATTTATGGTTTAGACTGTAAAAATGAGTGCAGGTGGAGTTTAGTTTACATTTATCCACCAAGAGAGGTCCTTCCTCCATCATTCCAAGATGACATTTTATACTTTTTCTTCTAATTCTTGCTCTTATTGTCTTCTTCGGAGCTGTGTGTCCTTTAAAGCCATAAATAAAAGGAAAATCCATGTAAAAGTGTTACCAAGGACTGTAGGTATGTGGCGATAAGACAGCTTGTTAAACAGGAAGGACAATTTTCACCATCTCATGTAAAAGAAACACTTTGGTGGACTGAAGATAGTAAATGTTGAGCTTCTCCTTCCCATTTTTCAGGCTGGTAAATGTTGGTGAAAGGGAAAATTAATTTAAGAATAAAATGAATTAATACCTTAAATAAAAGCTGAGAGCTTCACATAAAACACCAATTTTAATCATATGAAGTTGGTCATTTCCATTTCACCTGCTGTTTATGTGACCACTCACAAGCTTTTCCATTTTTGGTGGCTTTTATAATTCCTTCTTTAAATGAATAATGGCAGAATTTTCTCTTGATGAATAAAGAAATTAATGCTACTTAAATGATATTCATCATTGTTTTAAATTAGTCGCATTTCTTTATAATTCATTTCTCATCTTTTTTGCCATGATTCATTTTTTACATTCGTGGCTTAATACTACTACTACTACCTGTAATAATAACAACAATAATAATAATAATAATAATAATAATAATAAATCATTTATCGTGCTTTAGTCAAATCGAAAAAGGGTTAAATTTGTCAGCAAGTTTGAACAGATGAGTTTCCGGAAGAGATTGGGAGCAGAGCAGCTAAAATCGCTGGTCCCCATGGTAACAAGGCAGTGGGATGGGATGGTAAGATGGAGAGAGGAAGACAGTCTGAGGCAACTAGAGGAGATAGCACTCTGGACCAGAGAAGTCGAAGAAGCAAGACGATGAATGGCCTTAAAAGCAAAACAAAGGATTTTGAAGAATTTTCAGGAATTTATGGGGAAACATCAATTGTTGTAGGACAGGGGTGACTTGGGTTTTAGTGATAATCTGAACCAGTTAAAGTTCATGAAGTAATCTGTTTGCACTGTTTTTTCTTTAGAAATTAGATTGAATAACAGGCTCCTTTTATTTTTTGGATGCAAAGACCTTAGAGAATAAATTTTATCTGCAACTTTATCTGTGATGAGCAAGTAAATTTTTGGGGGAGTCTGCCTTTACGTTAAACGTATAGTAGAGGTGACAAGATCTATTCAATGTGAATGATGGGAAAAAAGCAAAAAAAAAAACAAATAGAATTAAAGAGAACTTGGAAATAAAGTGGTCTGGATTGGATGCATCTTAAATTCTTGATGCCACATCAGTTATCCCCTCTTCTGTGATGGTTTTATGAAACATCACATAATGATATTCCAGGTCAGAACATGAAGTTTCCTAAAAGGTTCACAACCGTTGCTCTTAACTCTTATTAAAAAAGATTAGAATTGTGTCAAAGGGGCTTAAACTGCAGTATGCAATCAATTAAAAATTAATTTTAGTTCTTATCTTCCTGGATTCAAGCCCATCTTTTGTTTCTTTTATTTTCTTTTTTTATCTTTGTTGAACAACATGTTGAGTTACTAAAATGATGAGAGATGTATTAATTCAACAGGAACCCTCCCAGTGGAACCATGTATGACTCCGACTCAGTCGCTCCATTCATTTATTGACACGGCCAATAGTTCATCTTGTTAAAGTGCTGAAGAACATCTAATCAAACTGAAAATAACACGCCTCATTTGCACTTAGATCAGTTGTCTTACATCTCAGTAAAACCTCTCTGCTATTCATCAGATTCACGCCGAGTCTCCTCCCGGCTTCTAGATGAGCATCACCGATGCATCTCCACAACTCTTAATGGAAGTCAGATAAATATTTAGCATTTCTGACGTTCATTAGTGTTTCGCTTGAGCCTCGGTGGGAAAATGTCGTTTTTTTTTTTAGGGGGAAATGCAATTAGCTGAGCAGTCAGCGGAGATTATAAATGAAACGTCACATTTTCGATGAGTTCATTAGATTTCAGGGGAATGTGCAGGGCTGATGGAGGCAGACGTCTGCAAAGAGCCGGCGTGCGAGAAGCCTGACAAAACAAATCCCGCACAGAGCGATTAGAAAGTATTTGAGGAAGGATCAGAGAAGGTTAAGTGATGCTTTGTTGGTTTTTCAGGCTCAAACACTCCGTTCAGTATCAGACACACTCTGGGCGGCTCTCCTTTTATTAGAAGATCAAACCTTTTCCCGCTAACATCGCTTTGCATTCATGTTGTTTGGCGAGGGCTTTCATGTTCTCATGGTGTAAAGCTTAGTTAGCTGATGTTGCAGGTGATATTCAAGCAGAAAGAATTAAAATGTGACAAGGTTTGCAGACAGGCAGTAGCAACCCAGACCAGAACGAGGGTGGAATTCAATCTGAGAGGGTTTAACGCTTGGCCCCATTATGGAGCGTGTGCAGGGGGATGCATCTCTGCTTTATTGGCCTTTGCATCGACAATGTTCATTTCAGAAAAATAGAATGATCTTTGGTTGGGAATGGTGGCCTACTTTCTGCTTTTATACCCACACTGTCGAGATCAAACACCGAATTAATATCTTAGATGCTTATTACTCTCCTGTCTCCAGCTCTCTGCTACTCTGTAGTTTCTCTTAAAATTCCTTTGTTTTTATTCCAAATGAAACCTCCACACGGTGGTCGTCTCCAAAGCACAACTCATCCTCCAGTACACCGCAGGGAATTTAAAGCATTGCTTGAAAATAAAAAACATGTGCATTAGTCCAGATATCATCCTCTGAGATAAATGTACATGTTTTCATGCTGCGTACTGCTTTGAACCCTCAGATTTATTTTCTACAAATGTTTTATTTTGGGCCCCTGTTGGCCTTTCTGAGTGCCCCCTCCTCCTGGTGTTATGTTGTGACCATAACTTCTGCACCGGGGAGTTAATGGTACATAGCCTGGGATTTTACGGCATTACTTTGAGTAAACAGAACTTTTTTTTTTTTTTGTACGAATATCCCAAGTATCTGCAACACCGTTACTAGAGTTGATCACATAATGAAATGACGTTTTTATGTTCTTTTATGATTGAAAACCAAGTGGGATTTCTACTGTGATTTCTAGTTTGTAACTGGTTACAATCGTATGTGTTTGGTGGCTTATTTCTTATAAAGCCACGTTTGTGAGGGAGTTGTATTTGTGGGGTGAGCAGGAGAAAAACCTTCCAGGCCATGCTGATCGCTGTGATAGCAGAGTAACAGTTTTTGGTGGAGGCAGTGTGACGGTGTGCAGCAGATCCAATCTCAATCCAGAGAGATATTGAGATGAGACTCTGAAATCCTGGTCTCTATCCTTCAATGCCCGTTTCCACCGAGGGGTCGAGCTCCAACGCTGCACATTGTTTTGTGTTTCCACATGCAAAAACTGGAAAGGGTGCCAGCATATCAAATCCTAGCTGCGGGACCCTTCAGCTGGAGTCCCAATCTTACCCATCCAATCCAAAAAGGGGGGCATTTAACCCCAACCCTAACCTTGCAGTTCTAGTTTATCATAATGACCTGCATGCAGCTAAATAAATAAAACTGGATCATGAAGCACTAGCACAGTCAGCGCTAAGCTGATCTTGGAGCTTCTTTATTGTTTATTTTCAGCTCCAAGGTAAAAAGCTTCATTCGAGTTGTTGTGTAGTCCCCAAACACACTAAATGGAAAGTAAATATGACATGATTTCCCCACATTGTCTTAAAACTAATCTTATAGCAATTAGCACTGCTATGTAGCTCCATGCTGACATCAGGTTTGCCTTACATGGCTTTGTAATTGTACTTGCACAGAAACATATCTCTTCTAAGAGTGTGCAGTCACATGTTAATGTTCTTTAAGGACAACTAATTAAAAAACTACTTTAAAATGTACTGTCAGCTGGTGAGTGATACTGGTGATCTACACATGTTGGGAAAAACTTCCATTATCCTCCTCCTCCTCCTCTAGAGACCTGTCCTTCACATGGGGTATCCAGTCAGATTTCAAGTGGGAATTAAATATGAACTTTTCATCAATAAGTTGGTGCCTTCTGTTGATTTTTTTTTTCTTTGTAGAGCGATCCAACCACCTTACAGCTTGTAGCCACAAAAGCAAAACAGGGACAAGGCAGCGGACACTCCACTGTTCAGTTGGTTTATTGTTGAATTTATTTTTTTGCTTTAAATATTCAAATAAACCTGTTTGTATCTACAACATAACCCATAAAAAAGCGGAGGTAGAACAACTAACGACTGCAAAATATGAAATATTCAAATCCGTCTCTACAGTTCATGAGAAACATTGGCATTCTCTGTGTTTTGTAAGCAGGACAACACCTGCTTTTGTAAATGAGTTGCCTGCAGTGTGTAGAAATGCAGGAGGAGGGTGGATATGATGTGCACACGGGGGTGATATGGACATAAGCCTCACACTGTGCGTTCATGCTGATGTCCAGCCGAGCTGGAGATGCCGAGCGGCCCCGAGGCATTCTCTTTGTCTGTTGACAAGCTTCCCGTCAGCAGTGGATGCTTGATTCTTCTGAAGCTGAAGGATCCAGGGGTGAAAAACAAAGGTAGGGAGGCGAGGATGGCTCCCCTAACACTGCTGGAAAAAATTAATGCTTCATGGTCAGATGGTTTCAGGTTGTGTGTGACTGGATTTACCTGCTCGGCCGACTCACTGAGCAAGCCGCTGGCCCCCGAGGAGACTCTGTCTAGCTGGAAGGGTTTAGCTTGTGAAAGCTGTTTTTGAAAAACCACATTGTGGTTGATGAATTTGATCCAATACAACCTTAAATCTGCTTTTTTTATCTGGATGCAGTGTGTCTCAAGCCTGACCCAAGTGTGACAGCGTAATAGAGAAATGTCTGAAGCAAGTGGACACAGAGTTGAGAGCTACATCCTCACCATGAATAAGATTACATTACACTACTGTCATTTAGCTGACGCTTTTATCCAAAGAGACTTACAATTAAGTTTTTTTCACGAGCGGTGCCACCACTGGAGGCAATGAGGGTAAGGTGTCTTGCCCAAGGACACGACAGGTGACTGAGGTGGGATTGGCAGGATTCGAACCACCCTTCACATCAATGAATAACCTGCCCTACTGTACCACCTGAGCCACCTAAGCCACAAGATAAAACAATCCCTCTAGAGGAGAAATTAGTTGCATGCATTCAGTTTCCAAACAGAAACTGTAAAATACAGCAAGAAAAAAAAAACACCAGAAAAATACAGTTACTAAAACATGGTTCAGTACAAATATTACAAGTGTTCATTGAAAAATGGGACAGCTGCAGGGACAAAAGGCATTCAGGAAGACTGAAGCATAACTAGACATTCACTAAGAGATTTTATAAAAGATGTGTAAAGAATTGCTTTCCTATGAAACAGCTTTTAGTTTGGACCTCATTCTCTTGTATGACGTACAGTACAGGAATAAGAGGTGATGCTAGTACAACCACAGATCCTTAAAATCAACTTCTTAGTCTTATTTATGTAATTCATGCACAGTATATAAAGAAACTAAAATTCCTTGAACCAATCTTCCTGTTTACATTAAAGTATCTGCATTACTCAGAGAGAAGAGGCTTGTCTGAGACTTCCTGAGTACACCTCCATGTTCTTTATCAAATGTAATTGATCAACCAGCTGGACCTATACTTGTAGGATCGAATGTAGGGTGTCAGGTCGAGTAAATCCTGGACAAGTTGACAACCTAACCCGCGTGTCTTTGGACTGTAGGGGGGTACACAGAAAACATGCAAACTTCACATAGAACCCCAACCCCACCTCCCAATCTATTAAATTATTCTATTGTATTTGTAGTAGAGATGTGAGGATTGCGGTTGAACCCACAAAACCCGCTGAGAACCGTGGATCGGGCGGATGACCTGTCGAAAAATTAAGATTTTAATTACAGTACATTCGGGCGGATTGTGGTTGAAGCACTCAATAAAAAAAGCGAATTTAATTATACCTAAAAACTATTCTGCGGTGTGATTTAGAAAATTGTTAAAAATTTGCTCGTGCGGGCGGATAGCGGGCGGATGGAGATTTTAAGAAGCGGTTGCGGATGAAAAAATAAGTCATCTATAACTTGTAGCCTATATTTTTTCCTTTCAAATTTTATCTCTAATGTTTTTGTGGATTTTTTGTTTGTTTCACACAAAGAAAATTAAACTACCACATTATTATTTCTGTGTTTCCCTCTGGGATTAATGAGAATACATAATCTGGTGGTTTCCTTTGCTGAGCAATTATTTTTTATAAATTAATTTATATGAACACAGTTAATATAAAAACTAATGTGGACTAACTAATCAGTGCAAGTGCTTCGAGATGACGTTGTTGTGAATTGATTTAATGTTAAGTGTTTTCTGTGGTCATCTGTTTAACTCCTAAAAGCCTACCTTTAAACGGCTTAGATGTAACTCTGGTTTGGGCTTAAATTGTGAGTTATTTTCAAGCTGGAAAGAAAACGCAGAGTTATTGTTTTCCGTGATGAGTTCCCAGAAAGCTGCGTTTTAGCCCGTCAGCTTTCGGAGCAGTTAACTTGATGGGTTGTATAATCTTGCTGCGTGCATGTCCGCTTTGGTCAGTTCAGTTTTGTCTTTCTTTTCCTATAGTTTTATTTTTTTCCCACCGACACAGTCACTTCACTGCTGGTGTATTGTAGAGGGGCAACGGAGGTTACACGGCATGGATGCTGAGCCTTTACTTCAGACACACACAAAAAAAGCTGGAAAACAGTTGAAACTCACACTAAGCTGAAGTGACACTAGTAAACACAGGAGCTGAGCTAGCATGCAGCATCTGTGGTGCTAAATCCTAACATTAGATGCTAACATTCTCGCTACCGTTATTATGCTGCTGTGTCGACTCTATCCATCCTCATATGCCTCGTTGCACAATGAAAATAAAAGAAACAAACATTTTAACGTCTTACCACGGCTCATTTTAAAGGATAACAGAGAAATATGTTTATGAAGTGAGTAGAAGACGCCGCTAATGGACGAACGCCGTCATTGTTTCTGCCGGCTGAATAAGGCAGTTTGCCAACGATTCATTTGCAGAGAGAGAACAATTCCATTTAAAGTCTCCCAGTTGAATTGATTCCATGTTAAGTTCGGTCACCAGAGACAACCAGTGCAAATGGAAAAGGAGGTATGTGGGTCAGCTCTGCCTTAGAAATAAAACACTTTCCATTTGAGTTTCAGCTATAAAGATATGTTTTTTTTCTGTTCTGTTCCCGGAATCATTGTACTTTTCTTGTTCTCAAACGAATGTTTTTTATTGTATAATATATACCAATGAGCGTGGAGGAGAGGTGACAGAATAGCTGGTGTTGCGTTGTATAATGCAGACCATTACCTGGGCCAACAGGAGCCACAGAGACTATCATGACTCACATTAGATTAGACCAAGCTTCTTTCATTGCTCCCCAGGGCCGCATTCATCTTGTGGCAGTCACCAAATATTGACTGTAATGGTGACAAATGCGGTCTGCATAGTACAACACTTTACAGCTTATAGTGTGCTTCCCTGTATAAGGCCAGTTCATTACTGGAATTCATTATATGTGCAGGACAGACTGCTGGGAGATTTGAAAGGCACCAATTTACTTTTAACAATATGCAAGGTTCCCTAATCCCTCACTGTAGACCTCATCAGTGAAACGAATGGCTGCGAAAATACAGCCCATGAATCTTTAACAATCCCTGCTCCTTTCGGTTCTTTTAAAACTCTCCAGCTGTAGAAGTTGCTTGGCTGGCAGGGGCAGAAACTCAAAGTTGAGGCTCCGGAGTTCATCCCTGGCTCTGTGCTGCACCTGCTCCGTCATCTGGGTCGCCTTGCAGCAGGTGAGATGATGATATTTCAGTGCTGATCACTCCGAGGCCCCTCAACAGGCCTTTTTATTATCAGAAGCTCCAGTTTACAGGGATCCCGCGATGCCTGGTGTTGCTTTATGTAAGTCGTGTCCCCGTCTGCGTGGACAGGTTCTCCGTGCTGCGTGCTACACCCCGAGCCTCCAGCGCTGCCCTAGTTAAAGGGGTATTTTAAGACTTCCCACACGGGTTTGTTTGCCCTTTTCTTCTCAAGTTCAGCTGTTTTCCTCTTGAAGCATTCAGAAGTGTCAGAGCACAGAAAGGAGGCAAAACCAGTTGCGCCATTGTTAGAGCGAAGCCCCAAGTGTTGCAGTCATGACTCTTCTACGGTTTACCCGAGGACAGAAGGGTCAGCAGGTACTGTTGGCTTTAAAGCTGGTAACTTATGTTGCATCCAGGTTCTGCAAAGATCACAATCACTGCATAAAGATCAAACAAAGACTTATTGAGTGAAATAATTTTGGATCATGGGAATAAGTATTCATTCACAGGCCTACCTTAGGTTAAGCTATTTGTACAAATCCTGTTCTTTTTCACACCTTTATGTTGCATAAAAGCAGAACAGCCAACAAGCAAAGCCTAGCATACAATAGCATGACTGTACGGAGTCCTCTGATTGTTCGACATGGTCAAAACAAATGTTTACCTCATGTCTCGAGAACAACTCTCAATTTTCGAATGAAATTGAAACAAAGATGTAATCCTGTTGTTTTTTTTTCATCCAAACACAGAATTTCCTGTTAATGAATCTTGATTATTTCTCCTCTAAAATAAGAGCCAAGATGGTGATATGTGGTTGTATGGGAAGATTAAAAATTTAAATGAGCTTCTGTCTGCAACCATAAGGTCTCTATGAATAACTTTTTCATATTAAAAGGAACATTTGTGAGATTTGTTATGATGTGTAAATATATGTATACAGCAGACGTGTTTGATACTGTAGGTGCTGATTCAAAGCTGCAGATGTGGGGTTCGTAGTAAACAGATTAAACTTTTCATTTTTGTAAAAACAAAACCCACTCAACTTTGGTGCTCCTTAGGATCATATTAACGAACTGTTTTCATTCATCTTTATTTGGTTCACTACTGTATTCCAGTTTGGTGCTTTAATTGCGTAAGAAATCCAAATTACATTTAACAACATTTATAATATTTGCAGTGATATCCAAGATTTTGCATATCATCATAAGGTACCCCAACTTCCCCCTTGCTAAAGCGGGAGGTTTTTCTTGTACTTTCAGTTTGGATAATGTTCTCAACTCTACTTTATTCTCCGCTCTCATAGAATCAAAGATAACATCCAAATACATTAATTAAGTAGAAACACGAAGCAAGCCCTGGATTCTCAGACCAGCAGGGTTCCCTTATATTCTGCTTTAATAACCAATAAATGCATCACTTTCTGCATGGGAAACGTGTAGTGGCATGGACAGCTTTATGCATTATACATCTGTCCCTTCTCTACATCAAACCTATGGCTGATATCATGAACCATATATAAATAAAGAATGAAGAAATCAGAACTTGATTATTAAACTGTGTGCTGTGTAAAATGGGTAAAGATGGCGAAACACTGATATAATGATGTGACCCAGCAGTGGCTCCATCTTTTCTCCACTCTTCATCATTTTCATAGTTTGATGTGCTTCAGATGAATGCAATTACAACAACACTTTGCTCAAACAGCACTAAAACTATTTTAATGGCTTTTGGAAGAAAAAAATTAATTAGCAGAATCATTTTAAATTGTCTTTCCCTCCGCATTGTGTTATTTATGTCTCTGTTTTCATCCCCGATGTAACACCCTATCTCCCTCCCCGGACTGGGTTCTGTCAGGCGATGATCTCCAGTCGGGTTTCATTCATCAGACCCTGCGCTCTGGAAATGAAATATGAATGTGAAATGTGTTGCATTGTTTTAATCTGCTGGGGTGATAATAGGTTTCCAACCATCAGGAGTAAAGCAGATGCCAGCCAGTCCATAATGGAGGCTCATTATTTCACAAACTCCTAATCAACTTTTCTGATTATAATCAAATTTAAAATATCTCCTCCCAATTACTGGAATAAAGCAGGCATTGATTTGTAGGTCAATCATTTAAAAGTTATCCATAAACCTGTAAGACAGCCTTGGGAAGTAGCACACGTCTAGTATAGCTTGCCAATGCATATATTTGACCCCTTGGAGAAAGAGTAAGGAAATAACCCAAATAAAGGTTCTCTCTCTTTATCTTTTGCACATTTTACTAATCAAAGCAAGCGTGTGCATGGATGTGCAAGAACTCTGTGGGGCTGTATGTCAGACAAAAAGCAGTTCGTGGAATTTGACAAGAAAAACAAGTTATGCTGGAAGGCAAAAGCACATTTATATTCACTGGTTGGCGGCCTGCTACTGCAGACATGCAGCGGTGGTTGGAGCAGTTGCTTACTAAAGGACTTATAAAAGGATGATTTGTTTTGCACTGCAGCCTCAATGCTCAAGTTTTCTACCATTTTCTGTTGAAACAATCCAGTAAGGCAGGAAGTGGCTGTTGTGCACTTTGTAATGCGGTGAGGAAAGTTAACTTTAAATGTTGCTGCTTGCCAATCACCCCTCCAATGAAAATCAAATTTTTTTCCTGGGTAATATAACAATTGGAAGTTTATTTGTTCGCGTTTAAAAGATTTATCATGAGAAAATCCAGCCATCAATGCTGTGAATGGAAATTCCTATTTTGGGTCTGCAAAGGACCACCTTCACGCTCAGAAAGGTAAACCCATTAGACATTAAAAGTAGAATCTATGCCGATCCTAGCTTCTTCTTCTATGTTATTTTACTGGTTACGTATGCATCATAGACATCTACAGACATTTAAAATGTTAACTCCATATTTTAAAGGTGAAGCATGAAACAGAGTTAAAGGTGTGTAATAGAAAAATCAAAAATGCCATTAAATATTTTGTTTCTATTCGTTGCTAATTACTCAAATAACTTGCTTTTACACTCTTAGAATGAAACATTTATATCTACTACATTTATATCTACATACTGTACATGGCAGCTGCAGCATCCCTGAATGGACAAACAACTCTCCGTAGGAACTAGAGTACTCTTTAGGATAAGTAACACCTCACAAGGCACCTAGAAGACCGTACACATGTTCAATGTCTGGCTGCACCTGAGGCCACTGGATCCAGTCATAGATGAAAACATTTTTCTATCTAGAAGATATAAAAGATATTGGCCATGGCTACAGTCCATTTAAGACTCTGCCTGGTGTTTGAAGTCATTTCTCTGCCCTTCTTCCCCACTGGATGCCAGGAATTCTCAAACACTGTACTTTTAATATTACTTACATTAATACTGCTTAACCCTTTAAAGTCCAACCCAAGAAAAACTGGGAAGACATGTCAAATTTTTAAAATCTTTTTTATTTTAAAATTTGTTCGGCCCTTCAATAAAATGTAGAGGAAAAAAAAAAACTTTTTGGGGGGGTGTACAGTATATGAATGATTTATCACAGAGTAACATATCACAATTATTGTATTGCAGTCTTTTGCTTCCTGCTATCCATTAAAGGGCAGAAGACAAGTGTCATATTGAGTACTGCAGCATTTTGAGCAAAGTTTTTACCATACAGTAATGCAAAATGTCTCAAACTGTATGGATTTACTATGATATGCGTGGCTTTATTGGGCTAAAGACGAGAACCTACAGAGCGGTAGCCATCTCCGATTTCCAACCATGGGTTGTGATATGTTTTCTAGTGAGACTGATAAGCCGTCTCTTCTTCATGCTGATTGTCAGAAATGCTTCTTGGAAAAAGTATGCAGAAGGTTTCAGGTTGTTAATAGCACACTGTTTCACCAGGATCGGCCAAAAATAGGCCGCAGATCTAGAATATGCGAGTGGTCTCATTAAAATTCCCCTTCGTTTCTGAAACCAGGAAAAATGGAGCAAAAGCACAGGACTTGGTTGGAGCATGGTACGGTTAAAATAAAGCACCTCACTGTGCACACACTGCGCCGACCTTCATCATTAAGCAGCTAAAAATGCAGGCCATTGGTGGGAATTCATTAGTATCAAGTAATCAGTCCCCTGTAGACTCTTTGATTTAAAATCAATGTTTGTTCCCCCAATCTTTTATCTTCAGCTTCTCAGGCGAAATCTAAACAGCCTGCTTTAGCCTAAAGCTTCCTTATCAGGAGAAACACATCACAAGAACTCCAGTCATGCAATGTGCTCCAGAATTTCTTCTCCGACCACTAATGACCTCTGCGATCCCGCAGACAGGTGTGTCTGACCCCCAAAATGAACTCAAACAGCGAGAGGTGGAAAATGGAGGCACTCTCAGGGCTTGTTAGAGCATCAGTCCGTCTCAGGAGAAGAACACGGATGCTGTTTGTTGCTGTAGTTGCTCAAATGCGTTGTCTTTCTGTCTAAACTCTCCTACAACCACATATCCTCCAGCCTGTTCATCTCTCACATGTGGATATCATTCAGTTTTTTCATTTATAAGATCCTCGAAGTGCAATTTCCTTTTTTGCTCTTTTTAATATACTGTATATAAATGACTGTCTATGTGGTTGTCAGAGTGCGTTAGCCACAGGCCCATATTGACAGTAAACACACAGATTTTCCGCCCCCACTGATGCAACTCCATGTTAAATAATGTATTTTAGTTTCAAGCTTTAGAAAAAATCATGCACATTAAGAAGAAAAATGTCAAGCAGCCTCTTCCTGTGTCTACTTAAAAGGAGATATGTCTGGTTCTGGAGAGAAAGGAGCGAAAGACATGAAAGCGAAGATGAAAATGGAGGCTCGCTGACAGCAGGAGTCTTCAGGAAGAAGCTCACAGGAACTTCATTTACTCTGCTTGAAGGCATGATGCAAATCAGTCTTACAAATTGTTGTTTGCTTTCTCGTCTTCATTTCTGAGTGTAAATGATCACCCAGAGGACTTCTGGTGCATGCCATATTTTCCTGTTGCGTAACCGTGATGTGTACAGTATGTTTGGTTTTCATCTATACAGTACGAGTGTGTGTTATCCCGCTTTTAAAGCTGAAACCTTAGCAGAGTGGTGGTCTGTGAGGGGAGGGAGCAGCTAATGGGGCTTAGTGATGGTTTTACAAATGTCACTACAGTGGGAGGTGTATGGTTTTTATTCACTCCTGGTCAGAAAAACAAACCCCTCACCTCACAGAGAGATTTGGTGTCTGATCGATCGTCTGAGCAACTAAATGTGGAGTATTCTTTTTCCTTTTTACAGGTTTACTATTCTGGCCGAGTGAAAACCTCAATGTTCTGGATCAGTGTGTTGTGAAGGTTGGAGTTTCTGGTCTGTTGAATGAAACAACTTCCCCAGAAACTATTAGAAAATATATAGCTTGTTTCTCCAAGGTTATCTGACAGTTTACAGATAATGATCCATATTTATTATGAATATCTGAATAAAGTGGGAATTTTGAGACGTTGTGATAATCAGTGATGGTAGGATCAGTGTGTCTGCCCCAGTCTCCTCCTTAATCACACATAAGCTGCAACCTTGATTCCAAAAAGGTTATGATAGAAGTGTTACCCAATGATTTGCTAATCACTTATTTTAGCACAACTGTTCAGCATTGTCTTACTGGAATTAGCAAAGGCTTCCCTGAAAGGTAAAGCCCACAGGCACTGATGCAGCCCATTCCGTCAGAGATGCTGGGTTTTGAACTGCCAGCTAATGACAAGCTGTTCTGTTCAGCTCGCAGTGGTTTCTGGGAGTTTTCCTGATCCCACGCAGTGATTTTCAGTGAAGTATTATGGCTGTTTTAATTCGGTGCTACCTGAAAATCCTTTGACCTTTCCCCGTGTATGCAGAGATCCCTCCTGATTTTCTGAATCTTTTCATACCATACCCTGTAAATAGTGGGATCTTCAAAATGTTTTATGAAATGGATACAATGAAAAGAGTGGATGGACGGACATTTTTAGAGCTACAGTATAGCTCCTGCGTTGATCATGGGAGGTTTTACTATATGGGAGAAAAGAAGATAAGCAGGGAGTGGAGTTTGTGTTCTTCTAGTAGATTTAAATAAGTGTTTTTCATATAAACCTACATTTTTATCACTATATCCATGAGAACCTGAAGGAGAATAATTTAATCCAGAATTGAATAATTAAAAACCATCATGTTGTCGTCGCCGATTGGTGAACCCTCAAGTCATCTTCACACCTGAGAGGCTCTACCTCTCTTTTATGCTCCTTTTAAACCCTGCCATACTGACTTGTTGCAAGTCAATCTAATTAGTTTTCAGGTCTTCCTCCAGTTGTTCCCTTCTTCAACATTTATTTAATGTGTTGCTGAAAGGATGGTTCCTTTGCCTTATCACTACATGAGCTCATTCCATTCCCCCGTAACCCAGCCACTCCAGTAAACTGAATATGCACCGAAGGGAAAATGAAGGGTGAAACAAATTTAATCAAGAGGAAATCCTACAAATGAGCTTTCTGCCTTTTTCTGCAGTGAAGACATGAATACTTTGTTTTCGATGCTTACAAATAAGAATCTCTCAGGTAGGTACTAATAGAATACAAGAGCCAAGAAACTTAACAGACCAAACCACTTTTACCCAGATTACCTTTTTTCTGCTTCTTTCATTCTTTAGAAATAAGCATGTAATGTGACCACATAAATTATACATGTAGTTTCCTGTATCATAAATATATCTGACATTTGCAAACTGATTGAAAATCAGTTGAAAATTCAATGATGGATAGACTTGTTACCTTCGCTTACACAAACAGCAAGAATCTGAGCTGTAAAAAACCCTTCCAGCTTCAATCAAAATGTCAAATTTTAATAAAGATTTTGATGTTTCAATGAGGTTAGCTTGTCAGGTTACTCAGTGAGTCATTGTGAAGAAAAAAAACTAAGAAAACATTTCCTATATTTGTGTTTATACTGACTTTTTGGTGCGTTTTAAAAACATAGCAGCATTTAATTACATCACAATGTGGAGCTCAACAATGTCATTTTTGCTACAAGTGAAAAGTGAGATGGAGGCACTAACTCCCAAACCAGAGACCCTGAGATAATCTAACTCTCACTTTAAAATATGTTGGTCTTAAAGCTGACATTGAATGAATAAAAAAATCGGGGGTTACACATTTAGTTTTCATGGATCACAGT
Organism: Craterocephalus amniculus; assembly: GCA_036024015.1. NCBI lineage: Eukaryota > Metazoa > Chordata > Actinopteri > Atheriniformes > Atherinidae > Craterocephalus > Craterocephalus amniculus. The sequence goes on from JAVQJG010169197.1 coordinate 25,618, forward strand.
GCCCATTAGATCACTTAACAACATCACAAAACAGCAGTGGTTTAAAAATGACCCTTTCATAATTTAAACCATGATGACAACACTGCTTTAGACAGGGGAAAAAAACTACCACAGGTTTTCTGGTGAGTCTGGGCTAAAATGCTGCTGTTTGACTTGTCAAAGACCACGCTCAATACAAGCAGAACCCGCATGGCTTTTAGATGTAAAACTCTGATTCTAAAGTAATGAAAACACCATGGGTTGAAATGTAATCTGACTCTAAAATGCATGGTTGAATGATCAGCATTAATGACCGATGATTCCATCCATCCATCCATCCATCCATCCATCCATCCTTTTACCACTGGTCATCTGGGGTCAGGTCATGGAGGCAGTCCCCAGTTCCTCTGAAGGAATCCTGGAGCGTTCCCAGCACAGCTGAGAAACATAATCCCTCCAGTGTGTCCTGGGTCTTCCACAGACTCGTCTCCCAGTGGAACGTGGCCAGAAAGCCTCCCCAGGTAGGCATCCAGGAAGGGTCCGAGCCAGATGCCTGAGGCTGGTTCCTCTGGATGTGGGTTCATTCCAAGCCCCTTCCAGATAATTGAGCTTCTCATATTTTTGGGAGAGCCCGGCCACCCTATGGAGGAAACTTACTTTGGTTATCTGCATTTATGACTTTGCTGTTTCGGTTACACACCCGGTGACCACAGGTAAGGGTAGGAATCTATAGATCGGCTGGTAATCTGAGCGATCACTCCCAACCAATCCACTGATTAACGAACAAGACTCTAAGATACTTGAACTCCTACATCTGGGGAAGGATCTTATTCCTGACCCGGAGAGGACACTCCCCTGTTTTCCAGCCAAAGACCTTGCTCTTGGATTTGGAGATGCTAGTTCTTTTCCAAACTGCTTCACATGGCCTGATGAAGCCAACAGAACCACATCATCTGCAAAAAAAAGAGACCCAATCCAGACTCCACCGAACCGGACCCCCTCAGCAGGACCCCAATTAATCCTGTCCATGAAACTTAAGAACAGAATCTGTGACAACAAGGAAACTTTGGCGGAGTCCAATCCTCATTGGAATTAAGTCCAATTTATGTTGGCAATGCAGACTGAGCTCTGATACTGGTCATTAGGACCTATCAAAAGTGTGTAAGGGGGTCCACAAATGTCCCGCAAATGGTCAAACACACAGACTCCCATGCCGCCTCCAAGAGCCTGCGGAGCACGTAGCCTGCCTGAATAATGCAAGACCACATCCTCTGAGATAAGGTCTCTCTCCTTTTATCTGCTCATCATCTTCACCTCTCTGATGGGGTCCTGCTCAGAAAATGTCGTGGAGGATCTGTGGGAGGCTACATCCATGCCACCTCTTCTCTCCTCAGTATTTTTCATTCTCTTTGTTTGGCATGGAGAGATTTCTTCATGTGTGTGTTCTGACAGATCACCCATTCTACTCTTATCTCTTCGCTGACCCTCCTTTTGTACAAACCGTACAACTCTTCAAAAGCTCAGATAGAAAGCCTGACAATCACTTCAGCATCTCATAGACATTTGTTCTCTAAGGCCTCCCTTCCATGTCGGCTCCCTTCTCTGCCTTCATATTGTTCTATTTATGCCTTATCTTATCTCAGTCTTTCACATTTTGATAGAGAAGTCTTTTCTTTATCCCTCATGATGTTCCCAAAGCATGTTCTCGCTTGTATCCAGCAGTATGAATCTTTTCAAAAGGGATGTTCAAATTTGACCTTTTATTTTGGGGGGATATCAGCTATTATTACATGTTATCTTTTAGACTCATATGCCTCAATTCTAAATATTTTACAGCATAATTCAGGAGAAAACCAACAGAAAAAAGAATTAAATGTTATTTTTCCTAGTTATCTGTTGAGTAAGTATCATGTTCTGTTATATAATTAGCAGTCACTCCTGCAGTCAGGATGTGGGAGTTGCTTTAAGCATGGGGCTCTGTGTGGACACACAGAGTATAAAAAGACCTCCCTGAGAAATAAGTCAATTACCCTGCTCCATAAAAGGGCTGCAGCGTGGTTACTTATCACTGCAGGTGTGCAGTTGTTCCAACCCTTTATACACATGTTTACCCTTAGAAAAGAGAAAATGACTGTAATCAGACAGTGTGAGAAATGCTTTTTACAGCAGGATGCATATATAGTAACAGTATAATTATAGGTTTCACTGACAGAAGTGGTGTGATATACGATATACAAGGGTCAAACCCATCCAGTTGCTGCCCATAAGCAGATATACACAGCTAAACTAAGCCCTTTTAAACAACCACAGTGCTGAACAATAATAAACATAATTAACACGGAAATAAATAATAAAATAGCAGCTTTCGTTTTTAAAACCTTTTGAAAGCAACAAAGCAATTTAAAAAAGAGTAACACATTTAAACAAATAAAAGTGATAATGAAACAAACCATAAAACACGAAAATAGGCACGTCTCATGCTAGGTTAATAGCCAAGGAGTAAAAATGGGTTTCAAGACCAATTCTGAAAGTACCTTCAGTACCTCCAGCAGCAGCAGGTCAACTTACCAAAGGCACACAGCAAGAACATATGGGTGGAGAAGCTCAGAGAAGTAAGGAGGAACCAGACCTGAAATCAAATAATAATACAAAAAGCCAATAATATATACATAAATAAATATATGTAGGTTATATATGTAGTAACACAGTTAACCACTCAGTCACATTCTAATCCACACATCTTACCAGTTGGTGGCAGTGATGCTGATCTCCAACATAGATGACAGCTTAGCCATCATCATCCTCTCTCCCACTATCTCAACTAGGTCCAGGGTGCATCCCACTGGAATCCCCCACTGCAGTCATGGTAACATGGATGCAAGCTAAAAAAAAAGTCTGATTGAAGAACATCCATCATTAATCAATGCTCTCTGAGTCTGACACAGGCTGTGTCTGAGATAACAGCTGAGTTTTAGTGATCACTCATTCACGGAGTCGCACGTGATTTGTAAGTCCTTCCCAGCTGTCATGGCGTCTACTTTGATCAGTGGAATTGTGTGTAACACTGTAACCCCTTCCTTTTGATACAGATTAAGAAAACTAGTCCCCGAAGAGTAGTTCATTCCTACAGTGGGCCTGTCCGCAGAGACAGAAATACAATATAGCAAAAGAGATTAAAAAACAAAAAATGGCAACAATTTCCATCCACCACCAAGCATCACATCAGCACAACCACCGGCAGTGACAGCACAGCCGAACCAGATGCAAAATAATGCACAGTACAGTAACACAGTTCACCTTCACGGCAAAAAAATTTAATTACAGTTCAATCCTGCTGTTGTGCATTTAGCAACGTTTTGGCGGACATGGTAAAGTAATCTGCATAACGTTTTTTTTTTTCTGCATCAACACATACCACTGACCTGACGGTATGATTACAAATTCACTTCTCAGTAGGGTGGGATAATATTCTGTCCTCTTTCATGAACATGCTTTCTAAAAGAAAGCACACTGATGGTGTCCTTCAGTGACTTGTCTGTCACAGAAAGACTTCCAAACCAGAATATAAACGAAAATGTTGAAAGGCTTCAAAAGTTAACAGTTACATAAAATATACAAATCTTAACTCTTTTGGTATCAGTAGAAATGTCTTAAAGCTTTTTGAGCCTACCTTTACCATTTGTTATCATAACCCCCTTTCCTGGATCATAATCCAGGAAAAGACCTGGATAGGCCTAAAATCTCTTCTTTTTAGAATGCAAGTATCCCCCATTTCTACCATCCACATGCAGTTCCTTTCATGGCCACTAGAGGTTGCATATACTTTTAGCATGATCACAATCTACGCTTTTGTGCCTGCGTGCCTTGTTTTGGGGGTAGAACAACTAGCGAATGTTTATGCAGTATTCCATCTTACATAAAATGACTTCAGTAGTTCCAGAAGCACCCTGCTCCACAGAGCTGTTTTATCTATTTAAACATGGGCTGCAGGAGTGGGTACAGTTTGCTTTTTCTTAACAGAAACTCAAATTTACTGACCATAACTCACCTGCAGACTCACAAACTGTTAGCAGCAAAGAAAAATAAGAGAAAAGACTGATGAATTTAACCTCCCTGCATGGCAGCTGGCAGGTTAAGCTAGCTGTCATGGAGGCTTAATGTTGGATGCACTGAGCGGACTGATGTCTGTGGCTCAGCCAAAAATAATTAGCTAGCTTAATTATCTCAAAGTTGTGACATGTGAAAATGTGGAAGAACACAGTATGTAGGATATGCTCAGAACCAGCAAAAAAAAAAAAAGAAAACAAAAAGCTTTCGGAAATTCCTACTGTAGTATAGATCATGAATGTTGGTAGCCTAGCGATAATGAATCCATGATTCAACGTATTTTTGTCTTGAAGGAGTGATAGTAGTGTTAGCAAAATAAATCCGTGTCTTTCTCCAACCCAAAAATAAAATGACGACAAAAAAACTTTGATTTAACCCCACGTGGGCTGAAGAATAACTTTACCTTCACATTCAAACACAAAAGCAAGGTGTTTAATTTGCAATGAGCCTATGTTTAAAGATTACAATGTGAGGAGGCACCACACTGAAAAACACGGAACATTCTGCAAGTTTTTTTAAGGGAACCCAGGAAAGTCTGTGAAAGTACAGCTTGATTGCATCTTACAACCACAGCTCTACTAGCATGCACATCGTGAGAGAGAGGTACAGCAGCATAGCCTACCTGGATTTTGGTAGAAGACATGTACAGACTGTAAGCTAGCTGATGAGGTTGTAAATGATGGCAAGATTAAACAAGTGACATCTACCATAAAGAATGTTGTGCTTTTACCTGCCACCTACTGGCTAAAGATAATCCCTGTTAAATGTCTTTGTTTGAACATCTGACCAGGCTGAATATGTAATTGAGCAACCCTGGCATAAACCACCACCATGTTGTTATAGCTTGTTTGCTTTATTATGTCCCTTGAGGGTTGGTGGTAGTAACAGAAAATAACTTCATGCATGTGTATACTGAAGCCCTCTGAGCCTGTAGGATATAAAGTCAATTGTGCCATTGAGAAAGGATTTGATTGGCTTGTTTTATCAAGTATACTTATCATAAAACCTATTGAAAAACATTACTTTCTGTAAAAAAAATGCCTTAACCACTACATACAGTACCTAAAATCATCTCTCAGACATTTGGTATTTCTTCAAAGGTCACCGTGTACGACAATACGAGAGTGAGACTACCCATGTGAGTCAATATTATTAGAGTATGTCAAAGCATACTGAAGGCTCACTCTGACCGGAGGTCAAACCTCCAACCAGACGTGTTTGGCAAACACTTTGCACCTGCAGCTCTCTGGCAAGCTGCAGGCATGTTAAATCCTGGAGCTCTGTGGGCTTCGAGCCGAACTTTTAATAAGCAGTCGGACTGCGTACCTGTTGAGGCGCAACCTGACTACAGGGCATGTTTGACACGAGGCCACACAGGGTGAGTAAATGTTCTCAACGCTTCCACCCTGCGGCTTCAGGCAGGGCCTGTGGAAATTAAAAAGCACAGCAGGGAAAAGGAGAAGAATCTTGATTATATTTTTGAATAACAAATACACAATCAAGATGTTGTTGGAATAAAAATTGGGTTTGCTTCATTTATGTACAAAAGGTCCCTCTGTTTTCGAATCATTTGGGTTCGTCTTGACATTTCCAAAAGTCCCACAGCGCTCAGAACCTAACGAGTGCTGGCATTATCACTCGAGTGTTCATTTGAGATTCTTATGAGAGCGGTCGATGTTGTGGATGACGGCACCTAATCAATTAAGCCTGCGGCCTCTTTGCTTGTTGTGCCGCAGTCACTCAGACGCTGCCACTGAGGAAAAAAAACAACAGATCTAAACTCTCACTCCTCATGATGCTGCATTAATCACATTTCCTAATAAACATTGTAAGATACAGCGTCTAACGTCTCACAGTGTTCAGCCACCGTTAATTAGAATCATCAGCAATTGTTTACTTGTCGCGAATGATCATTTAATTAGGTAACTTCAGAATGAGGATCCAAATATTATGGATAGATCATAACAAGATCAGAGGCAAACAGCTCTGACGGCAGCTTAAGGAAGCTTAACTCTGTAGGACAAGTATCAATCACATTTATATGTAAATAGATGTAATTATCTGTTGTAATCATCACGCATTACTCATGAGGCAGGGAAGAAAGGCCCGCTTGTTGCTTTAATTCTGTGGAAGTGGCAGTGGTGTGAAGGAGAAAAAGCCTCCCGAAAGCGTGCAGCACCGAGCCAAGAGACGCTCGGCTGGCGGAAACAGCTGTAGAATAACACCCACTCAGCCAAAAGCTTCCTGATGAGGTTCTGTGATTATCTGTAAATGGTAAAAGATTGATGTAAGTCCCGTTTTAGTCTCCTTCCAGAAGGTTAGGTTTGCCTCTTTTGGAATAAAGACATAAAAGTCTTATGATAGCAGAGCTTAGTCATCACAGCTTTTTGATAGAATATAAAGGAGAAGCCAAATCCATCTTCCCACAGCTGTCAGCCTCTGTATAAAAGCAGCAAGGTAGGAATACCCTCCCCAAGACAGCTCAGTCTGTTCTGACTGGTCAGTTCAATTGTTTTTATTAATGAAATGAATGACCTTACCAACCACATTTGTATAAAGTACCACGTAACAAACAACCAGATATGAACACCTGTCCAACACAAGTAAACATATGGGATACGACATTAGAAGAATTATCCAAAAGAGCTTAAGAAACAGTCACACTGACAGAGGAAGTTGCTCTAACTCCTTATTTTCATCTTAAATTCTCCCAATGAAATCAGTTCTGTTCTTTTCAGAGGACTTTGTAAATTATTCAGAGTTAACAGAGCAGCATATTTACACATATTTTTTCCTACGCAAGGTTCCCTCCTGTACACAAGAACTGAGAGTGAAGGTCTTTCTGGTGTGACACTTACAGGTAGAAAGATTTAGAGGAACTCTGCCAAGAAATGTCTCAAAGTTGCAACACTCAGACCCATTACAATCGGAATGTGCCTCCAAATGCATGTTTCATACCTGCAGTTGATTGTGGTTGAATGAATGACATAATTCTGGTACTATAAAACATCTTCGCCAAATTGCCAAAAGAAGCAGCATTATTCACTGAACTGATCTGATAATATTTTGTGATCAAACATCCAATTTACAATCCTAATATTTGCCCACTGGTTGTGGAGCAGAGATGTATGTGAAACATTGCAAAGTGTTTCCTCTACTTTCATTTGGACCTCAGGTTATTTACTTATTACCGTTAGGAAGTCACAAGGTCATCCTCGGAGGGGGAAACAGGCCGAGGCCTCCGTTTACTGGAAAAAACACATCAGGCGTGCATGACGGGTGCAGGAGCAGTGACACACAATTCCTAATCAATACTGAAGAAACAAAAATCCTCTGCCTCAGGGGCCCCTGGTGGGAATCCGGTACGCAATGCCAAACGAAGTCGCCTCACTTCTCCTGCCTCGGTCCTGTCAGAGGAGGGGCGGTTTCTGTCTGAGCTCCCTCCAACACACACAGTGACATTCTTTCGGTGTCTGGCAGGTCTAAGAGTGACAAACAACAGGAAAATGCACTGAATCACTGAGGCGGACACGGCTTCCTCTTTCGGCCCAATTTATGGGTGTCAGAGTGAACATCGGTGGCTAAATGAGAAGCATTCTTCCATCATTTGTTCGGGGTGACTTTATAGTTTACGATGAATTTCACACAATGATCAGTCATGTTTGATGGAAGTCTTCAACTCAAATTAGCTGCGTCTGAACTGCAGTTCATCTCCAAATTGGAGTGAACGACGTAAACGATGTAAACATTAGACTTTAGCATTCTCTACACTCGCTGTTAAATGCCAACGAGCAGCTGAGCTTGACTCGCAATTACAAAGTCATTAAAAGATCTTGGTTGTAATTTTCCAGTTTGTGGTGTCTTGACAAAGCCTGCCTTTTCTCTTTCATTTAATCGCTTCATCAGCCTGCTTATCAACAGTTGCTTCATGCTAACCAACCAATGTAATTACTGGAAAACAGCGTAATTAAAGAAAATAGCTTGGTGGATAATTCATTTTGGAATACTTGGATGCCTTTCCTCCACAGCAAACATGAGAAGATGCTCTACAATGCTTGATGTGTCTTTACATAATTGCTGCTGATGCACATTGTGTTCTGCTTGTGAAATTACACCCATATTTTATCATTATCTGCTTCCAGCAAGAGCTCCCTCTGTAAATACTCTTCACATATTAAAATAATGGATGCAAAAGGTTAACATTATCTCTTAAAAATGAGCAAAAGGTGCAGTAATGTTTATTTTCTTAAAGTTGACATGCTGTATGTTCATCACAGTGCTGCTAATAACTCATACTGCATCAGATTTCATGAATCTATTATCTGGGATTTCCTTCCATTCCGGAAAACAACAAAATGGTGGCCCTGGGTTGAAACCATTGTTAACACCAAAGGTCAAAATCGGTTTTCTTCTACTGAAGTCAGGAGCCCACATGTGATGGAATCATTTTAAAGACCAAGGAGGCAAAACTAAATGGGAAATATTGACTTCAAGCTCTAATGCTTGTTAATTTTGGTGGGATGAAGCCTTCGGTGTTTCCTGAAGGCTTATACTCTCTCAGTGGAGGTTGTATCATGACTCACTGCAGTGTTGATCTCGGTGTTTGCCACTTGTGGGGCTTGAAAAGGTCAGATATCAAAACATTGCACATACTAGCAAATGTGGTCTGATACTTGTTTAAAAAGACTTTACCGTCAAGTTAACCTTCTAAGTCATTACATTTCTACAAAAATTGTTTCCAGACAATTTTTATGATTGTACTGGAAGCTCCATATTTTATTTTATTTTCTTATCTTTCTATTTCTTTTTGGATAAAAATTTACATGACAAAATGATGTTTAAAAGAAGCCATGGTTTTTAGCCTGAAGCAGGAAAATCTGTACATGTAGGTAGTGATTTTATGTGTAAAGACTGTTCTCATGAACTAAAATTCATTGTTTTGCTGTTTGAATCTTCTTCTTGTTCTTCTTTTTTTTGGTCAAACAGAAGGCACATGTTTCTTTTAGAGCCTTATCCTGGTTCCACCCTTTGCTGCGACTCTTCATGTCGTATCTCAGTTTTCCGTCTGCTGGTTCATGGAGTCCGATGTTCCACGGCGAGGATAACGGCAGCTTTGTGTGATGTTACTTCTGACATATCGAAGAAGACATCAGATAAATCTGTGCTTATCCTTGTTAGTAATTCACAGACTCCGAGATGCTGTTCTCCGCCTTGTGATACTGATGACGTTCATGACAGCGCTTTGGTAAGGCTCACAGACTCTGTTGGTATGGATGACTCCTCTCTGTTCAAAATGTACCAGCTGCTGATGTAAAACTGCCGCTTTTCCATTGTAAATTAAGTGAGAGGACTAACTTTCTTCTCCACAGATGCAGTTTATTAAGTGGAGAATAAACTAATGTATCATCAGCAAAGAAAATAACATTTAGTTGTTTACATGTAGACAAAAGTAAGAATACTGGATTGTCAACACATATGATAAACAAAATATAAGCATGATATGCACAATATTATCTGCATATCTGTATCTGCCAATATCATTTTCAAAATTGATTATCTAATATCGGCCATTAATTGATGAAATAACAAAAATTAGAACAATAAGATCCATGTCTGTTTTTAGTGGGATAGGATGCACATGTTATACATGTTTTTGTTTTAACACAATTGTCACGATTCAATAAGTTCATGTTGTATAAAGTGCATGTTGAAATATTTTTCTTTTTTTCACAGAGTGTATATAACATCATGTTCAGCTTTTGTTTACATCTGCATTTTCCACAAGGCAACATGGCAAAGATGATGCAGAATGATGCTGCATTTTAATTCCACATCAAAATGAAGTTTAATATTGGAAAACACCAAAGATCCAGCATTGTGGATCCCTAGCATAAATAAAGGGGCTGAGAAATTAAAGGTTTTGTGGAAAATCTTATTTTCTAGTGATATGTAAGAAAATTGGTTGCTAATGCATTTCCCTCTTTTCAGGTCAAAGCCAACATCTGACACATCAGTCTCAGGTCTGACGTATGTTATGTACATTCAGAACAAAGGATAGTACTTAGAAATGTGCAATATAGATTTTGCAGGATGTGTCAGAGAAAGGTCTAACACATAAAAATGGATTTATCCTCTAATTTTTTACTTCTTTTAGCCAGCTTTCATGCACAGGGCCATGAATACCACTCTGGATGATGATGAGCACATGCAGCAACCACAGAGAACTTTTTATCTAGTGGTGGTGAATGTGCATAAAATGCTTCAGAAATCTCATGGTAGACAGAATTTTAGGTATGCAAATATGACCAAAACACCTGTAGGCCCGCAGATGGGTGAGATTGCAAGATTTGGTTTCAGTTCGCTACCAAGAAATGATAGGCATTGTGGTGCAACAAAAAAATTTTCTTGGGGATCCGTCCAACGGCCTGCCCTCCCAGGACCAACACAGTGCTACAGTATAGCTGCCGCAGGGTACCCTCAGCCATCCAGGCAAGAGCGATAACCATGGCAACGACCCTGCCAACCCAGCAGGCAGCAGGCGGTGTGGAGGATCCACCAAGCAAACCACTGGAGTCAGAAAGTAAAAGACGAGAAAAGAGCAAAAGGAATTAAAATTACAGATAAGAGTTCATACAAATAACAAACTAATATAGCTTTGAATAAAAATAAAATAAATAAATAGAAATGGTCATAAAAACACTGGACTTGGATAAGACAAAACAATAAAAATAGTGGCACATAAGTAGGTGATAGAAAAAAATCATTAGAAAAGCATTTCATTAAATAAGCTGAAATAAATCTAAAACGTTGATGATTGAATTAATATGATGAACAAAGACTGAACAAAACTTTTAAAAATTCAACTAAAAGCTTAGCGAAAAAGGTGGGTCTTAAAATTTTTAAAAGCCTAGCGTCACCTTACCTGTCTGAACATTTATACCTTCATACTCCCTCCAAAGCACCGAGCTCTAGTGGAGGAATTATGGTAATCAAATAGTAAATTTTAACATCACATTTGATTCTTTTGATGACCAGTGATAAAAGTAAAGTAGAGTGGGCAAAGTCAAAAGTATTCATACTTGGTGAAAATAGGCTCGGACCCCTCAGGGTTAAATGTGCTGAAACATTAAACTTTGACTTGATGAAAACAGCTATTATGGATGACGGGGAGGAAGCATCATCTGCCTTTGTCAGTGTGCTTGTGCATGAGATTCTTTTCCCGCACAGAAACTCCTGATGTGAACAAAAACAACCCAGATCTAGATCCTCTCCACATTTTCTGGTGTTCCTGTGTGACAACATTTTAAATCCATCCCATTTCAACCTTTAAATTACATAAATCAGTATATTTTGCAGGCCCTATGTTAGCATATAAAAGTCAGAATGCTAACAGAGACACAGTGTAAACACATGGCTCCCTTTAGCCATTGCAGCAACATAATGCCCCCCCCCCCCCTTCCCCCTCATGCTGCTTGATCTCGCTGCATATTGAAAGCTGTGGTCATGCAACAATAAAGTTACGGCCGTGACGTAATATCTCATTCCCACACCTTTATTAAGTTGTAGCTGTGATCTATTGATCTTGTGGTCATGCATTTCAAACTCTTGGGTATGCAGCAATAATTCTTTTCAACAAATGTCAGCGGGGGGGGGGGCTCTGGACTGCTCTGAGGAAGCAGTGGGAGTTCAAAAAGCAAATACAGAATCAAAGGAACTTTAATTTTCCGAGCTGTTCCAGGATGTTTATTTCCAGGATAATCAAATGTAGTGTGAGCCAGTCTACCTGCCCATGTGTCAGACAGATGAATAATTACTTCACCTCACGGTCGAAGATGTTGTGCTGCACTGTGACTCGCTGCCTGTCTCAGAAGTTACTCACACTAAATGTTTGCGCTTGGCCTCTCCGTCACACCTGCATATAATATATGCAGAAGGGCAAAATGAGGTGATCTGTCCTACCATGCCCACATGGTACCTCAAAACTCTGCCAGCATAATGACATAGCATGGGCTCTCTCCGGTGCCAGCGTCTGTCCATCAGCTTCCCCAGAGTGAAGCATTTAAAATGGATCTAGGTCACAGTGGGATCCCCTCTGTCCACCAGCTGGAACCTGGAAGCATCGGGCTCATTTGTGACAGAGCTGCCTGCATTGGCAACGTCAATCCGAGCAGCACACTTTGCTCTGAGCGAGAGCTGCTGCATTATGTTTTAACACTCAGGTTTGTGCTTTGTCACAGCTCACTTACTCTGTCAGGCAGATTCAGGACATCGACTTCTCGGTATGGATGATGAAACCGATACCGAGGGGGAGAAAAACAAATGGCTTTACATTTACCAGTTGGGCCTTGTCTGGCTCGAAGCAACAGTTTAAACCTTTATCTCGAGCCTATGAAAGCCTACAGTTCTACTCTGTTTACATTATTAAGATAAGCAATACCTTAACTAGTTAGTTATAATCAGTCTTTACTGCACATGGCTATTAATTACTCTGTTGCTCTGCAACAGGGAAAACCCACACATCAGCTCGTACACAATGATGCATAATTCATGCAAAGTACATGTAAGAGAAAGCAGCCAATTACTGATATAATTACATCTGCCCTTTAGTATTGTCATGCCATACAGCTAGGGGTGAAGGTAGGACTAATTGGAACCTGATTTTATCAACATGTAGACCCCTTGTTCACATATTATGTGTCATAAAGCAGCAGATGGCCTGGATCTGGTCTTGCTGCAGATCTAGATAGAATAAAAGCAAAAAATTTCCACATGAAAGTCTAAAATATTAGTGTAATATGCAACATTATTATTTAAGTGTACGCCAAATGAGTAGAGTCTGCACTCAGTTTTAAACAGCATGTCCATTCACTGGCTGCAGCCTGCAAGCAAAGCAATCGGTGTGCACCCGTCACTACTTCCTGAAAAGAAAACATATCAGCATTTTGGTTTATAAAAAGTAGGGATGCATCACTACCCATGCCAGTATCGTGTTTCAGCCCAATGCTATGTGCGTGTACTCAGTATTCAGAAGTGCTACGCTACGCCACAAGCGGATGCCACTGTGAAAAAACTGCTAACACACAACTTGTAGGTAAACCATCATTTCGACACAACTCTTTGTAGTCAGTAATTACGGCATTTGTTTTCCTATTTATTTATGGTGTTATTTATTTTTTCACTACAGATTAACAAACCAACAGGATATGGTAGTACACTATTAGAAATATCTTAGCTCTGGTCATCACCAGCAACAAATGTGTGACAGGCCTGTACTTTGTATTAGATAGGTTCTTTATTTTAAACATGTACCAACATTTACACCTTCGCATTTCCTTCTTCTTAGTATGCAGAAGTCTAAAGATATGTCCATGCCCGATTTCAATAACAGACCAATCTGTTTGGCCATTTCATGTCCTTTTCTCCCACAATTTCACAACAGGTATCCATAAAAAAGCAATTTTATTCCCAGCCAAGTTATTTCAAATCTGAATTTTGTGCCTTCTTTTAAAATGTTACATGTTTTCAGTTTGCTTTAATTTATCAGTTAAATGGTGTTATCATTTTATCCAGATAATAAAACAAATATAGTGCTTTCTAAATTCACCCTAACATGTTGCATTTTAAAATTCAGATTCCCTCTCATATCATAAAAACACTTTCAAAATTCTGTCATTAGGAAGTAAATTATTTCTTTCTTTGAATTTAATTTCTGCTGCATTAAACTGAGTCACATTAGAAATTCGTAGAGGTTGGATTTTTAAGAAGAGTTCATGATCTTTCTTCATTATTCTGATAGTGTGCATTGTATTTATTGTTTAACTGATTTTAAAGAATGAAGTGAAACAAGAACTATGAAATGTATGTTTTCTCTTCTATGAAGTACAAAAAAAGCCTTTTATGAAATATCTGGATGTGTAATTATTTGTCTCAAGGATAAAATGTTATTAGCCACTGTTTACAAGTGTGTCAGACTTTTTGTAAATTGAGCAGAACCATTACCGAACAGTGTTCTGTACAGTATATTGCATATACTGCATATGCACCAACATACAGCACTGCATAGCCAGGTTTCTAGAAATGGAATTTATTTTTATGAAAATTTAATAGCAATAGTTAAATAATCAACTTACAGTTCAGATGCATCTGGATATGTTCCTATTTCTCCATGACATGCCAAGTATTCAGCATACGGATCTTTGGGAATTACTTTGTTGCAAAAATATAGTATTCTGTCAAACTGCATTATCTGCAGCATCTTTCATCGTTAATAAGCAACCTCCTGCTCGTCGGCCCTCTACTTGACTTTGTTGCCATTGTTTCAGCATTAAGGAGAATCACTGGTTGAATATGTGCATCGAATTGCATACGTTTTGGTTTTCACCCCTCAGACCGACCATACAGCCTGCTTTTCTTAACTTTCAAACACTTTGCTGAAACTCTTTGATTCCTCTGGAGCTCAGATGACATCATTCTCCTCTGACCAAACAGAACTTAAAGAGATAAGCAACCCAGCCTCAGAAATAACCGTGTTTTCTGTGACTGATTTATGTTGTGACTGCTCTCTGTCCCATTGGTAAATCATTCCTGCCTTTCCCACTGAGCTGTGAGTCCAGATTATTCCCTCCTAATTTATCTTCTTCACAACCAAATCTGTATTTTCCTCTTGTGTGTGCTGTAGCACGAGACCAACAACGTTCATGGCATAAAAAAGATAATTGGATCACACACATGTAATCTGTGAACCAGAGATTACCCCAAAGAAAAGTGTCCTCAGTGGGTGATAAACTTTTGAACTTGAACGCTTGGGTAATCTTTTGGTTTCTATGCTGCAGAGAGAAACCGTTTCTGATATTACACAGAGGGGTAATTGAGACAGGTTCTCTGTTGCTGCTGTAATTAGTCCCTTAATCCAACCTGTGTGATTGGAAAGCACGGTGCAGCTGCAGGGAGAGTGGACAAAAGCCACATCCCTCCTTATTATTTCTGGACTGTACACTTATTTACATTAAAGAAAACACGAAAAACTTCCAAAAGCATACTGTTTACATCTGGCAGAACTCAATATTTCTCTAAAGTGTCACGTGAGGATACAAACACTAATCTTGAGCTAAAGCAGAGCTCAACCGCCCTGCTGTCCGTTTAGCACTCTCTAAAAAGCTCATGCAAACAGTTTTGGGGCATCAGTGCGCTCTTCTGATCGTGTTTATTGCTCTTATTGGATGAAAAATTAACATATTTAAATGCAAATTGGGTACAACTATTACACTATTTGTATACTGTTCAAAAAGAGTAATCATAATAGATTTAAGGCAGTATTTTCACCGTGTTGAATTATGTGAGCTCCCACTGCAGCTTAGTGACGGAGGTCTTTGTTCTTCAAGCCACCAAACAACACATAACTGTATTACTGCAACATGAAATGACTCAGCAGAGATGGATCTCTGCAAGGTGATCCTGTTTAAACAGGCTATAATCAATCATCTTGCTAAAGCTCAAGAGTGTGGACTGTCTAATAGAAGGAAGGGGCTCATAACTGAAGCGGGAGAAGTTTACAGTCCACTTGAGACGCAGATCAAATAACAGCTTTTATTTCTGGAGATGCAGCGAAGCCTCACTTGAGTGGACAGAAAAGTTGAATCTGTCATAGCCCAGCATGTTTTACTGAGCTCATAAAGAGATTATTTAATGGTTAGCACTTCCCTGCTACCCTGCAAAAAACGTGAACAAAGAAGATCTAAGGGGATTTCAGTAGCAGGATGCTGGTGATTAATCCTTTGGAGTGGGATGTCTTCCCAGAGGTGCCAGGATTCCAATCCCAATGGGATCTGGGGAGTTTGGAAGAGATTGTTTTTGCTGTTGTCCCGATAGCGAGGGCTGAGGGAAGATGGCCGGTCCGAAACTGCTGTTTGGGCTGGTTGCAAATTGCAAGGTAACACCAACATTAATGTCAGGATGCAGGTTTGATAAAAAACTGTTCCGTTGTGTCTGTGTCAGGTCGTTTAGAGAATGTCAAAACAGGAAAACATTGTTTATTGTTGTATGGTATTTCCAGTCTGGAAATGTTCCTCTGGGACAGGGAAGTCCAATTCCAGTTCTTGAGCCCTGTTGTCCTTACAGATTTTAGATGTCTCCTGCATCTCCTGCAGATTAATAGTTCATAAACAGAGCTGGATAGAAGTTAACAAGCTGTGGAGGAGATCCCTTTCAGCTAAAATTGATTGGATGACTGACATTGGATGGCTCTGTCTTTGCTTGTTGTGTGGAATCTAAACAATCTTACTGGTGTACTGTATCTATCCCTGTCTTTCAGGTTCCACGTATCTGCAAAGAGAATCTGGCCCTAGCAGGCATGGCCATGTGGGGCCCCGAAGGGTCCTATATGGGTTTCATATGGGTTTATTTTTTTTTTAAAATATGGGCCATGTTTAAATTTGCCACTTAGCCCTCTTGAATCCTCTGTAGGGCTCATTCAGCAAGTTGACCATCGTTTTTCTTACATGGGGCCCATAAAACTGAATGCACATTGGACGATGGAGATTTTCCAAGTTCAAGTTCAAGCCCATTCAGTACCCACATAGTCTATATTTAACCCTTGTGGACCTCCATGGACATGGTATGAATCATTTCACTTCCTAGTTTGGGAATTATTGCAATACCCAAGTCGACCCAATTGGAGTTCCTTTCATATCTCTGTGTGTCCCACACAACATGCACCTTTGTGTAAATGATACATTTCTGAACAGAGGCTTGTTAATTTTTCTCAATCCCAACTTTAGTAGAGTTAGCTCTTCAGGCAAAGCTTAACATGATCACTTTAAGGTGCTAGATGGCAAGCAGAGAAACTGTTAAAGCTGAGCTGAAGGGAAAGAGATCTTCCCACTTCTATGTTTCATTTTTGTGAAAGCAAATGAGTACAAGCCTGTCTCGCAGAGAATTTACGTCATTCATACATTGGTTGAACTCACAACATTTCTTCAGCTTACCACTGAGGGAAGAGTGCCAGCAGGGGTACATCTACCATGGTTTTAGAAATTCACCATTCAAACAACTTAAAGCCACAATTCTCAAAGCAGAAGTGTAACAGCAGTTGGAATGATAACCACAATTGAATTTTCACACATTTTTTCCGAATGATACCTTAGCACTGGGATGTACTTGCTGTGTGAGCAAGTATGCACATCAGCGTTCTCCTACATCTGTGTGTATACTTCCTGCAAAAAGTCGATAGTAGAGGGCCCGCCAGGGGGAGTGCACTGCAACTTTAAAAGTGTCAACATGCCGGTTGCGTTGTATTGCCAGGTTTTTTTCTGCTGACAACAAAGACCTTGTGTTGAAAATGCATTTTACCAATGAGGGAGAAGAATTGATCATTTTACTTTTACTGTTGAAACAAAAAAGAAAAGGTCTCTTCCCTGTCTGAGCCGGTTTATGTGGCTGATGTGCACACACATGCGCGGCACATTGACCAAAATCAGGCAGGAGCACCTCTAGTGTTCAAATCAATGTTGTAACTCATGGTTGCACATCATGGCACTTTACCTACCGTGAACGGAGCAGCCTACGTACCAAACGGACTCTAGAAACATGGCGGACACACAACCAACAGGAAGTATATTCCAGCCCTAATTCAGCATCCTGCTTGCATCCTCTCTCTTCTCTGAGCTCTTTCCAGCCTGTAAAAGTCAATGTGCACACTTTGCTCTTTCCTCTTGCTTTGCCTCTTTATTTTCTTTGATTCTTCCAAAAGCATCCTTTTGTTGCTGAACCGTTCATGGTGTGAGTTCCAAATGGCCACTGTCCTGTTATCCAATCGCTGGTGTGTGACATAGTTTCATGAAGCAAAATGAGCTGTCATGCCGGTCTGGGAGAAAAAGCTGTTAAGTATAATTACTCAGCTTCATGTGCTGATAGCAGGGGTGCCCAAGTCCAGTCCCCGAGAGCCACTAGCCTGCAAAACCTTTAGATCTGAGGTGTCCAGCTCCGGCCCTGCTGGGTTCCTTGTGTCCCTGCTCCATCAGACTTGCAGAATATGCCTCCTGCAGGACAGCGGCCCTCCAGGACAACTTCTTCATCACACCTGAATCAAGTTGCTGAATTTCCTCATTCATGACATTCATCTCAGCAAAGGCCTGGAACCGAGGCAGTCCTTTGATTCAGGTGTGTTGGAGAAGGGACTAATCTAAAAGTTGCAGGAGAGAAGATCTCCAGGACCGGACTTGGGCAACCCTCTCCAGAAAAATGCATCAGGAATGTCTGTGTGTCATCACAATTCAGAAGTTTTTTGGTTGGAAACTCATGTAGTGTTACTTAAATAGGCTACACATTTTGTTTCTGTGCTGTTTGGAACAAAAGAAAAAGAATCCGTTATTGACAGTAACTTCGTTGAAAGTTTGGTTGATCTTAGGTATTATACAGGCTTGTTTCGCCCAAGAGCCGTTTAGTGAAAATCAATGCAAATGAGAAGCTTATAGCTTCAGTTCTCTCTCTTTCAGTCTTTAATATCTCATGTCTAACCTAAGCTGTTTCATTAACCCAGTTTTGCTTTTTTTGCTCTTATTTTAATAGGAAACCACCACCATGACTACCAGCATAGCCACCTGGATCTGACTGTGCTCACACCTAAACATGGTAAGAAAACTCACCAATATGGTTCTGGATAAGTGACACTTAGAGCAGGGCAGTGCAAAATACAGTAATGCATGATTTCTTTCAAGGAAAATGTAATAAGCTCAGTTATTGCAAGATTTCATGGTGATGATTGACCTGAGCTGACTCTCCAAAACGCATTCGTTATTATCTGTCTCAAAAGCCAGAGAAATGTCTTGACAGACTGTTTCCAATTGCACAGAGAAAAGATATCTCTCACAGGGAAATTAAGAAAGTGTACGATAACCAACATATTGTCTGTGCAGTTTGTTCAAGTTATTAAAAACCAAATTACAGTCATGGCTTCCTATCTATTTCTCTAAATGTGATTTTCTGTGAAAGTGAATATTTCAATGCATCACTACTCCTGCATTTCAATGGCAGTGAAATGCAACATTGTGCAGTTTAAGAGGGAATCAGGATTCATTAAAAGCTGAGTATAAAATCTGACCTGTGATGTTATAAACCCAGCAAAGATTTGTGTTAAAGCTAAGAGACTGTCAGAGTCATTAATACAAACTTTTTCAGAATTAATGAAGGGCTGCAGTTCGTCCTGCCTGTGCTTGGCCGCCTCCTAGACGGGACTGCCTTTCACAGGGAAAATGGGTTCAGAAGTTCTTTCAGAACTAAATGAAACTGCAAACAGCACTTTTGAAGTCTGTTTAGCTTCGGACGAGGATCATAGCCCGCATGCATAATTCAAGAGTTGCTCTTTTGGACTTTGAGTTCACCCATAGACGGCCTTAAGATGAACCAGGGGCAACCTCTAGTTTCTAGGCTTTGGTTGACACATCCTGTACACATTTCTGTTATTGATCCTTTCTTTCTCACTTGGATTTGTTAGCCCACAGAGAAATGCGATACAGTAAGTGATACACATACACGTGGTGCTTATGTGTATTTTTCCATCACCTTTTCTTAAACATGTATCATGTACAGTAGAGATCAAAAATTTATTTCCCACACAGTGGTGGTATTTTTTTAATTCTCTTTTCCTTTGTTTGTTAAGTGCTTTTGTATTCTTTGCAGTCCCAAAACCTCACACTGCTGCATCCCAATCCATGACCTCTTGACCAATCTCAAAATCTCTTCTTCACGCATTATTTTTTCCTCCATTTTTCCACCTTATCTCGCCCACAAAAACCACACACAACCTTTCTGACTTATAGAGTGTTTCTCCTCTGCACCATATGTTACTGAGTGCCATGTTTCTCTGTCCTTCTTGCTGCAGTAGTCACTCAGTCCTATTTTTAAATCCAGCACCAGAGTCCCTGCTCGCATCCCGGCCCTACCCACCCGCTGCGCTTCCTGACCCATGACTGGGCGTCCCAAATACTGAAGCCGCAGGAGCTCCTCGCAGTGCAGAGAGCTTTAATAGTGTCACACACTGATATCACAAACTGAGCCGCTGAAGGCTTTTCGCCTTTAGCTTAGAGGCATTTGTCAGTTTTGTTGATGCAATAAATTGTCAACACGCTTTTAGAATGAAGTTACTTTGTGGGACTGAAAATCAGAGTTTTGTTTGTCATCGCTTCTGGACCAAAACATTTCAACGTGGATGTTCATCTTTGTTATTTATTGGTCCTAGGGTCTACTGGTGAAGAGCTGAACACATTTAAATCCTTAGCAAACCTCCTGTTATTGGCTCCCTGATGTATTTGCAATTTGAAAATACTAACCTTATCTGTGAAATGTGTGAGTCATAAGTTTGGGTGCATCTTCCATGAAACCTTTTCAAATCTTCACTCACATCTGAATCCATGAATGTGAGAATTAAGGGTGAACAAGTTCTTATTTAATATATAAGAACTCGAGTGGCCAGGATGAAACGACAAAGATCCAGGAGCATGTTCAGAAGATGGCTCCCAATGACAAACTGATCCAGTATTTTACATCATTTCTGCACAATAACATGCACGTCAGTGCAGGCTGTGCAAAGAGGCCACTGAGTCCAGTACGTACTGGGAAATTGTAAGATACATGCAGGTACAGCTTACACTGAATGCTACAGTATGACTTGGTGACTGAAATGGTTTAAAAGAACATCTGTACTCAGTTTGGGATAAAAAAGTACAAGTTAACATGGGATTTCAAGCCAAAGTTGGTTGAAAATGACAGAACTGGTTCTGACTTCCTGGTTCAAACTGATAAACTGGTGATGGCTAACCAGCCAGACGTTGTTGAAGGAGGCAGCAGTTTTAGATGTAGCGATCCCAAACACCAGCAGCATTAAGAAAAAGGAGCATTAGAGGCCAGCGGCCCTGCCATTGTTGTATCTCATTCATCTGTTGTTTCATAGAAGATTTTGTTTCCTAATACTAGAACACTGGGTCAGAAGTGAGGATGTTGGATTTGAAGTTATCAAATGGTCCCACGTCTGCTGCATGCATCCTGTTTGACTGATGTAGCACTCCATCCATGATGCTATTCATGACTCTTTAACCACAAATGTCTTGTTCCAGTAGTTTACTTTAATTGGTATGGCTCATAGGCTGAGACATTGATGAGCACAAATCTAAAAAGGATGAAATGAAACATGGTTCAGAAGCTTTGACATACAGATTAGCTGTAATGTAAAATATTTTCCATTGATGGAAAGCTTGTCTGAAATTCAGGGAGTCCAGCCTTGAAAAGAGGAAACGGTTTCACCCTTTACTCCCCCTTCCAAATGAGCAACTCTATAGTAGATTGTTCCGATGGTACTGTATATTTCCTGATCTGAATGTCAGCCAGGGTTTGCTTGAGGTTGAGTTAAGCACAGATGCCTCAGGGTTATTTTTCAGGCCGATCCAGTCACAACAAGAACTGTGAATAAAGGAAACACAAATACCTGAGGACCGCTCGGTAGCAATGCCTCTGGCCCTGGATTTCAGGGCTTTCGTGGTTAGTTAGAACCCAGTTACGCAGTCTTCTAAATATCTAACAGGGTCAGTGCAGAGAGTTGTGTTAATGGTAAACCCAAAACAAGCAGCACAAAATGCAACAGCACAGAAAAGCAAAGAGATGCATCAGATACATCTTAATTTCTGTTTTTGATCAGATCTGCACTTTGCACATGCAAACCTGCTCCCATGACGATGGCCTGCACGCTACCTGTCAGTGCATTGGTTATTTATAACAAATAAGACTGCAGCAAAACATCGTTGGAAGAAAAATGACCCCATGTGGCTCCGCCTGCACTCATGATCTTCATACTCTATCTTAATGTTTAATTTGAGCAAATATGCCAAGAGAGAGCCGCTCAGTTGTTTTCCAGCGCAAGGTGTCAAACATTAGAAACTACTCTAGTCTTGCACATTTCCTGCTGCATCACTTCCCCCTCCTATCCCTTTATCCTCTCCCTGTATATAAGCCCATGTGTCTGTGTGCTGACTGCAGCGCATCACTTCCTCCCTTGTCCCCTGCAGAGAGACCCCAGCGGATGAACAACATCCTGACCTCGGCGACGGAGCCCTATGACCTGTCCCTCTCCAGATCCTTCCAGAACCTGAGCCATCTGCCGCCCTCTTACGAGCTGGCCCTCAAGCCTGACTTAAGTAAATACTCTCTCCACAGATTAAGTAGGTAGTCCTTCATTTGCCCTCTGCCGCCGTGTTTTGCCTGAAAAAAACCAGGGAATGACGTCAGCCTCATGCCCCGTGCATTCAAGGGTTGCCACATTCACCGTGTCTGGCCTGATGAAGCTAAATGTCCATTACAGAGACATGCATCATGATAAGTATCTCCAGGTGTTTGAAGCTCATCGTGCATACACTCCTCTCACTTTTTCACCTTTTTCAGGGAATAAACTTGGAATGCATGTTTAGAACGTCCGTACTCATCCCCATCGACTCATCTACAGGCTCATCCACTGACATTAATTGGCGTGAAATTTAGCCCCATCTGCGGCCCGTGTCATGTTGCTAATGTCTCTTAATGACATATTAAGGGCTTGTTTTTGCAGAATGTTCTGCAGATTGGCTTCTATACGCCAACAGGATGGTGCTTTAATGTCATAGCAGCGCTACTGTTCATTTTCCTGGCTATGACATTTTCATTTTGATTATGATGCCTGATGCATGCCTGATTGATTGTGGACCTGCTGCATGTTTCTTCTCATTTCAAAGTTTTATTGTATTGATTTTATTTTTATTAAAGCAGGAACTCTCTAGGGATGTATAAGTGTTTAGGACAGATTCGGGCAAATTTGCTTCACAGAACAGCAACAGTTGCACTTAGCTATTTAGCACTAGCATTGAGCTCCGTTGGCCCAGCTGAAGGCTTCTTCATGAAACTAACTTTGAATGAGATGTTTGGTCATTTTAAAAACTGTCGTTCTAGTTGAAGTGTAAATTATATCCAACCCAGAGCTGTTTTATTACCCAGATAAGATCATGGAGTTCATGGAGACACATAGGATTATCCAGCATTCAAATTCCCATATCTTTGCATGTCAGGTCTTGACTTTATGTAGAATGAAATGTGTTTCAACACATTTCAAAGAAAAGAAATCTTGACTTTTTATCGCTCTCATCTGGTTGGATTAAATTTGACCAGCTGGAACAAATCAATTCAAAATCAAATCAATCTTTATTTCTATGGCAGTTTTCAGACATTATTTCAGCCAATACAACACAGAGTGCTTTACAACAAACAACAGGGTCAACCTTTATTGAAAATATTTCCGATGTAATTGATGGCTTACATGAATGTTGTCAAATGTAGTACAGGTATAGTGTGAAACAAAATGATAGGTCAATGTAGAAGAAAATAATATAATATAATATATAATATATATATATATGTATTTATATATATAATATAATTATTAAAAACAGTTTCTATTTGCATCTATTTCACTTAATTAAAATGACTTTAATCTTTTTATTCTCTTTTTTATTTTTTATTGTCTTCAAATGAGCTCTCTTTACTTACATCTACGTGTTGTGGGTCCACATACAAGGATGCCGCCATATTTTTCCCTCTTTTTTCTGCGGTGTATCTGAATGGACAAACAGTGAACACCATCTAAAGCTGCAGTACGGCTTTGTTTGATTGGCGCTGTGGCACCAGTTGTTTGTCACCAGTTTTGAGCACCAGAAGCTCACAAACAGATACTTAAACTTTTGACACATCAGCACCACATGAACCTCTCCGAATGGCCCACTGGTGCATCCATCAATAACCCTGGAGTCGACCGGTTCCAGCCATTTCCCCTCCACAGAAGCTGCACCTGGTTCTTTCTGCAGGATAATTAACTTTCTAGCAGATTCTGGTCCTGATACTAAGAAGTACATGGTACTTGTGGTCTCTCTCTCAGTGCTT
Organism: Craterocephalus amniculus; assembly: GCA_036024015.1. Classification (NCBI taxonomy): domain Eukaryota; kingdom Metazoa; phylum Chordata; class Actinopteri; order Atheriniformes; family Atherinidae; genus Craterocephalus; species Craterocephalus amniculus. The sequence continues at coordinate 49,654 of JAVQJG010169197.1, forward strand.
CCACGGCACGTTTCAACAGTTACGCACATTGGACCTTCAATTAGTTTTTTAATTTTAGTTTGAAAGAATGAAAGATAACTGGTCCATCAGAGGCAGCTTGAAGAACAGAGATAGCTTGAGTTAGTCCTTTCTTAATGAATGTTGTGGAAATAATGCTAAAGTGCATTGCGTGCGTTTTTATAACTTTGAATAAACCTTACAAAGCTGACAAGCATCACTCAATACTGACGCTTCTTTTCAAGTTACTCAATGTGGTTTTTATTACCAAAAAGTGTGAGGATATAGGCTTACTTCTTGTTAAATTGGCAACTTGGTCTTGTCAGTATAACATCCAAGAGACCAACAATCGGAGGAATCTCCCACTTAATATTGTGTCCTACTTAATTCATTTAATCAGCCAAATGACTCTGAAGCGGCTCCTGATTTCTGTGAGGCAATGATATTAACAACATTTACGTCAGCTGTGACACTTTATTTTTTAATATCATTGTAAATATTTAGTTCAAATAATTCAGTAAAATCACTGCAGAGTCTGAGTTCAGCTTCACTCACAACCAACTTTGCGTGTGGCTGAAGGTTAAGGTGAAATATTTTGATTGAACTGAAAGAAGGTGGCCAAGCTGGTGATTTAGGCCACATATCAAGCATAAAACTGTAAACCTGGAGGAGCCGGTGAGGACCAGAGTCATATTCTCATAGATTCTAAATAATCATTAGTATTTGTATTAAGCACCTGTATTTGGGTAAAACTTATGTTGGAGGATTTATATGTTATTTATCTGGTTTCATTTGACTTCCTACTAAAATAAAGTATCAGAATACTTTTTCTTCATTGGTCCATTACCAACTCCTTTCTTTGGTTTTAGCACTTGGCCTCATCTTTCTATTTTACAAAGATCAATTGCCCATTGTCTCGAGGAATTCAGGATCGAGGATCAATCTCTTCAGTCAGGGTTTTTGGGGACCATTTGGATGGATAAATGTCCACCACTTATTGATCACAAAGCAAAAAAAGGCTCTTTACCTCTGAAAAATGAAGAACTACAACTAAGTGATAAAGGGTTAGAGGAGGATTGAAAATGAGCTTTTATTGGGGTAAAAATTCCTTTTCTACCTTCAAATGAGCTGATTTACATATTTATATCACAGTAAGAGAGAGAACATATACAAAGTTCCTGTCAGTCATGTTTGCTGGTTGAAATGGATATCGACAAAATTTTATGGAATCACTGTTCTTACCTCTGCCAACTCAAAAGATGCCTCTTGTAACTCAAAAGGGATCCGGATCACCGCCAGGATCCAGGAAATTTTCAAAGGATTCTTTACTATGGAGAGATGGCATAATTTTTCCATTAGAGCTTCTAACTTAAAAATAAGGGGAACTACAAAAGATTTGCAGAGCTCCGAGCTCTGTGATTGCTAGATGATAGCAGCAAAATATACATTCAGCTATCAGACACCAGCATATTATCCCACAGAACCAAAACATCGTTACAGAACATACAGAATATTAAACTTAATGTGAGAATGCAGAGCTGATTCAGAAAACAGAAACCATGTTTCAACACATGGAATAAAACACAAACTGAAAAACGTTACAACAACAATCCAAAACAGTCAGGCTGTAACCCAGGTTTGATGCACTGTCATGTCATTTTAGGTTCAGCCAGCGGGGGCGGGGCACTGTTTGTAGACTTCATCCTAACCATGACGGGAACGTGAATTATGAAACCACATGAGTTGTAGAGTGTGACTAGAAGCACATTTCTCTTTCTTTTAAGCCTGAAAGCAGAATGTCTGTCCTTTAACTTCCTTTAATAAACAGACATGAGGGTCTGCTGTTTGCCACGTTGTTGTTTATTCAACTGAAAGTTTGTTTGCAGTTGTATTAAGCTGAGCTATCGCATTTAACAGATGCTTTTATTGTAGTTATTTATAAAAAATAAACAAAAGTTCCCATCAGCTTCAAGAAGTTTTGCCACATTCAACCCATTTTGCACTGCTTCAACCTTGTGCTGTCCCTAATCTCAAAAGCTTATACTGCAGGAATAAATGTGTTGCCAATTTTTAAATCAATGCAACCAAAAGGTCGTTGAAGTTTAAGAGAAAATGCACAAGGAGAAAAGCATTTAAATATGTCATTGGCCCTGTTTCTCACAGCCCGGTTATGTGAGTGAAAAACATGCGTCAGGACAATTTTCTGTCAGAGCTTTGCCTTTTTTCTGTCTCTTATCAACTCAGGGCTTTGCTCTTATCTTGCTGAAACCTTGTCCACACAAAGCAAATCACAGAGACAAATCACACTGAACTACAAACCAGCCTTTCTAGTTGGAGACAGGATGCCCAGCAGAATTAGTCAAACAAGCTATTCGAGTCGTCCTTTTGGTGGAACCATGTTCAAAAAAATGAGGTTAAAACCAAAGGTTCAAGCCTGAGTGAGGTCTTTGGAAGCATGCCTAAAAGTTATATAATTAGTTGCTAATTTAATTTAACCATCTGGTGAGATGATCATGACTAAATTAAATTAGCTCACTTTTTTGTCATCTAAAAATTTGCAAATATAATTTAGCTTTTAGGAGGGAGAGAAACTTTTGAACCCCATCTGTCCTTCACCAGCATCAACGAGGCAGAGATTGAGGACGCTGCTTAAAATAACCTGCTTAACTCCTCCAAGGAGGCAGCAAAACGGAGGCTCTGTTGTCTCTCACCTTAATCACCCTAAAAAGGATTAAAACACCATTCAGAACATACAAGTCAAGTCTTTAGTCCTCCAAGAAAGAAAAAATCTAAATTATACTGCTAGATCCCAACTCGCATACAGACACTTAAAATCCACCTCGCCTTCTCCAAACCCCAAAAAATCGTTTTATAATTGATGTTCCAGCAGTTTCATGAGTGTTAGTGCATTACATGATTACAGTCTTCTGTGATCAATAGCTGACACATAAATATAGTGGTAGTACTGAATGCAGTCGAGCAAAGTGGGAGCTGGAGTTTAATTAGCCGTTGTTAGCAATTTACTGTGCCTGTGGCTCCTCTGTCCGTTTCAGACCCGTCGGCCCAATGCAATCATGTTAATAGTAAAGTGTTGTATTTCATCAGAGCAGGACACAGGTAATCTTAAATCCTTCAGTCTTGTAAATTGTAAACTGTGAAGAGTTTGTATGCACATAAAAAGGATTTAAATCAAACGCCAGCAGAGGTAATTATGAAGAGAGGAAAAGTGCATTTTAAGCAATATATTTTACCCTGATTCAAAACTTATAAGAACCCTTTCACATCAAACGCAGCCCCCCATTTATAAATTCAGAGGTAGAATAAAGAATCTGTGGGCTTTTAGTCTCATTACTGCACAGATCACAATGGAGGTATGAGCCTTGCTGATTGTCATAATTGTAACCCTGGTTGAATTTGGTTGACATTTTCTGCCATAATGACACATCTGAACCAGCCCTGCGGGGGAAAAAGGCTGGAACACATCGCCACAGGCCAGAGTTGGCCCACCTTCATTATGAATGCACAGAGAAATCGACATAAAAACCCCTTTATGGGGGTGAAATGAGGTGACCTTCTAATAGCCAAGCATGACATCTTTCTGGAAGAGGCAAGCATCCAAACAATCCCCATCAATCTTTTCCATCTCAGCAAGTAGGAATTTTGTATCGAGCTGCAGCTGTTTGACTTTTGTGTTCATAGGTAGCCATCTATTGTGTCCTAGAAAGAAACCAAAAAAACAAAATGACCTAGATCAACACCCTCTTGACCCTAAACTTCCATTTAGCAGGGAAAAGGCGGTCCCGTTCAGAGGGGTCCAATGTTCATCTAATCCTTCAGCTGGAGTGTTGAGGCTATTTGAATAAAAAACTAGTTCTCTTTGACCCACCAAAGGGAAAAGTAGCACATTATTCCTTAAATATATAGGGATACAGACAAATATTTGGCTCAGCGAGATAAATTAGGATTGGTACTCTCCCCTGCTGATGAAGAACAGCAAACAAAGCACTGGTACCATCTTGTTAAAAGCTGCTAGCCTGGCCTGTTAGGGGTCATGGATCCATACTCTAAAAAAAGGGGACAAACAAAGCCGGGGAGAGATTTTCTTTTGGTGCACCTTTACGCAAGGCAGCTGATTCATGATTTTGAGAGAGTCTATTTGTCAGGTTCAAAGCAGATTTCTGTCTGAGGCAAGTTTTAGAGCGAAGAGGGTTACCAATGTAAGGCTGAAATTCGTCTAACTCAAGAGTCAAGCCTACCCTGTGAGGCATCTGGATTCTGAAGGTCATGTTCACAAGAAACCCCTTTAACAAACTTGCTAGGCACCCATGACCAAGAAAAATAGGTCATGTACTCACAGTGTAAGGTATGTTTTAGTTATGAGGATTGTAAATGATGGTGAGTCTTCGAATTTTAAAGAAAAAAGATCATAGAGCATAGAGTAGGTTTTGTGGTGAAGGAGCTTTCAGCTGTTTCCCATCTGGCTTGGGGATTCAGGATTTAAGGGGCTAGACTTGATCGATAGTGTCAAAAATGATTTGAGAAGTTGCCTGCCATGTATTTCTGAAAATTCTTTCCCATTGAGCTTCTATGTGTCTTCTTTTATGGCAACACTATTCTGACCGTTGGGTTAGAATATGTATGCCACTGAAGAGAAGTAATGTGTAATTCATTAGTCTTTAGCTACATCTGGACAAAACTAAAGATGCCAAACTCGTTTCACATTCATTGTTTGTCCAGAGGCAAACCATTAAGTCTTGTTATTGCTGTCTTTTCTCATGTTCTGTCTTCTCTGACTCTGTAGGTGATAAAGACATAGATGACTACTACCCAAGAAAGCATCATCATTCTGACTTCGGAGGCCGGGGACCTACACACATGGTGAAGCTGAATGCAGAACCCCAGCAGCACCAGCAGCACCAGCAGCACCAGCAGCACCAGCAACGGCAACGTCCCCGCCGGGTTCAGAGGGCCATGTCCCAGGACCACGTCCTGTCTCCTCCCAGGACGCCACGGCGTGGAGATTATGGCTTATCGTCATACGGTGCCATGGCAGCCGCGGCATACGGAAGCAGCCGCAACCTATCAAATGAGCAGCTACTTTCAGCGGACCGCCTGCACTCCCAGGATCCTTTGCTGTCTCCAGCAATGAGGCGCGACAAGTTCCGGGAGAAGGCCATGGCACGGGCCATGTCTCACGCAGACATGTTGCTTCCAACCACGCCGGTTATGGACCGCCACAAGATGACCAAGATGCACTCTCAACCCAGTGCCTCTAATGACTCCTACAACCCTCTGATGGTCAACCATCATGCATCCACATCTAAGAGGCAGGCGTTTGCGTCCCGACGAACACACACAGTGGACCACCTACAGTACATTCCCGGCCACCACCACACATATCGCACTGCCAGTAAGAACGAGGTAACTGTTTAACGGCAGCGCGGAGGGATTTCTGAGACACACCACTAGCGTCAGCAGACTCCCACAATGTCAGCAAGTTTCAGTGAAGCATTTCGGTCTTCTGTTAAAACAACTTCCTACATTAAAACTCTTCCTGCTTTTAGCACAAGCTTTCTGTATCATCCACATTTTGGTTACCTAGGATCAAGCCTGGCAAAGACATTTCTCTCTTAGAGCATCTTAAGGGCTTTGCGCATTGACACAAAGACCTTATGTCAGACTTTAGACAACGTGACGGAAATATTTTTTAAACTGGACATGAGTCTCGAAGGGAATTGTATCAACTTTATAAATATATTAATAAACTATATTTACTATTTGTATTTTCAGTCCTTGTTATAGCTTTAGAGATTCTCATTAAATTATGTAAGTACTTCAAGTGGTGCCTCTTGAAACTGTCCCATTTCAACAATGAAGTGGATTTGTGGGTTAAAAAGCACAATTAATGAATTCCCATTCTTTTGGATTAAGTTTTCTTTTTTTTCTTTGGTGACCGGCCACAACATATCAGCTTATGCTGTTAGTGAAAACAGGCTATTTCTGTTGCATCCAATAGATGATTGTAAATAAGCTATATTAGCAGCATTAAACAAGAATTGCAGGCCCCATTTGTTGTTTTCTTTCTCCCAAGTGGAATCTATCATAGATTTCCATTTAATATTTTATTTTATTTTAGATAAGGCAAAGTTCCCAAATCAGTATTATTTCCACTGATGTCTGCAAATTGTGTGGATCTAATATGTGTGTATGTTGGGATTTCTTTCTTTCTTTTCAAACTGTGCTTGTGGCATAAGATGATTGTTTATGAAACAACCTCTAACCAATGTTGACTGGCAGCTTCAGGCTGCATTTGTGAATTCACTGAGATCAGAAGCTTGTGGTCATTTGATTTAGCTTGATTTCCATTCAATTCCATTCTTTCCTTTGTGGTTTATCCTTATAAAAAACCCTTCTGGTATATGCTGGTCAGCTCCTTTCATCTTTACATATCAGGTACTCTGCATTAAGGAGCAAACTGGCCGAGTACTAGACTAGTACTGATATGACGCTGACTGAATCAGTCAGTATTAAAAAAGACAACATAATCACATTTCAATCAAGCATAAATTAAACTGTGAAATGTTTGTCTGGATGTTTTCATTAAATCAATGCCTTATAGATAGGATCCCATATGCTCTTAAATGAACAATCATGCTTTTTTCATATCTAATCTAGCTTTTTGTGCAATATTGATATTAGTTTATGAGCAGAACCAGCAGTAGAAATCTGTAAAGTGATGGATGATACAGTGCATACCTCTGAAAAAATGAAATCCAGTTAAAGTCTCAAACTTTAAAACAATCATTGGGGATATAACTTTTCTTACTGTTAGGGTGTGTTCAGAACAGTAGTTCCCTGGTTCTGACCAAAGCAGAAAGTAGATCTGCTTCACTTTATTGTTCTGGTTCATTTCGGTATTTTCTTTGATTGAGCCAACAAATGCCTGATGAAAAAGCTACATCAGTCATTTGACTGCTTCTTTTATAAATACTCTGTAAACTAAGGCATCTTCCTCACAGAGATGGAGTAGATTAAGATTAAAGAAATGCGTACATCTACACATATCCACTAAGGACACTGAAGTACACATGCCAGGCCTGTAAGTGGCGCTGTAATGCTGCCACAGAAATGTACCAAATGTGCAGAAGAAGACATGCATGCTAATAAATTTCCAATATGTTGCCATCTCCACTTATAGCTGATGGTGGCTGTAGAGAGGCAGAATATTTGACTGTAAAAGCTATACGTTCTGTAACTTTTGCATTGTAAACCACCGTTGTTAAAGTTGTTGGATAGGGTTGCACATGCAGGTTAAAGGAGAAAAGCTTTCAGCAAATGTGCCTGATTTTATCTCTGTGTGTGGTCAAATGTTGGGATAAATTTAATCTATATTCTTTGGATATTCAAGTAAGCGATATTGTGGTATTTTAGGATACCAGTGGGAAAACATTAAAAAACTATAATAGCCTCTAAACAAATGCAGGGGTGTGATAACTGGGTTTAACTGTGATCACAGCTGAGCTTAAATTGGAAAATTGCGCTAACTTTAAAGTAAAGAATCGAGTACCAAACGTTTTGTCTGGTGAGTTTTGGATTCACATTTCAGTCACTTTGTAAGTAACCCAGAGACCAAATGACTTTAATCTTGGCACATTCTTCAGAGCACCATCACCAAGGTTTATTTTTATCAAACTAAAGCTTTTAAGTGTGAACACACCCTTTTTTCATGAATGGAATCAGCTACATTAATGCACTGTACAGTATAGTCTGGTCTGTAATAAAGACTCGATTCACAACTTGAGCCAGAGAGGTGTTAATCAGGTTGCTAGTAGCCCACTTTGTTTTAATTTTGAAGGTCTCCTTTTGTGTCCCTGCGTTTAATCCAGTGTTACCGCAGACAGATTAAACCACAGTGTACCATAATCATTGCCAAAGAGAGAAGGGATGGCAACCTCTGGGGAAGAAACATGAAGCCATGATGGATGTGCCAAAACATGCAGCTCCTTCAACAACCACTTGATGATAGCTTGAAAAACGTGTTTATTTCTGTATATCTTCTTCTTTTAAAATTACCATCCATCACAAATCAAAATAGACATTTTCGTATCCTGGAACAAAAGTGAGATTAGTTATGGACAGCTGATTCAGCATAGGATTAAAAAGAAACCATGCAAAATGTAAAAAAAAAATTTTTTCAATGTGTTTCACCCTGACGGTGGCAAATACATCTACTCTTTTGAAGTCGATGGTATCTTTGCACAAGTTGAAACAATGATATTAGGTTGTGACTGGGGTCCAGTCACAAGTCCAGAGATATAAACCTAAAGATCTAATATTATGATCATGCGGCTTTCCAATGAAATTTTCCCAATTGGAATTAAACTTTCAGGGAAACTGAGATGCATAGAAGGGGCTACCCTCATAGACTAAATGTGTAATTACCCCCCCACCCCTTTTTGTTGCACACATCTGGCCACCTCAGTTTTGTTTTTGACATTCTACACCATCTAAGATAAAGGAAATCTCTCATTTAAAACATGTTAATTTTTTACATTTGCAAGAATTTTTAAATTCACCACAGAGAGGTGAAGCAAATAAAAGATTTGTTATATTTTTTTGTTGCTAGTTTGAAAAAATTACTCAAAAGGATTCATGCACAGTGTTGTGCCCTCCATCAGGGATCACCGCACATCTTGGGTCAGCGTCTGACAGATTCACATTTTTCTCTGATCTAAATGAAGGGATCCTGAAAAAGGCTTGTGTGGGAGAGCCATTTAATTTGAATAAGCTGTGTTGCAGCAGGGACACATCTAAAACCTGCAGAACACTGATCCAAGAGGTCCAGAGTCCGTGATACCTGCTCTACGTTCTGTATGGCAAAGAGCAGCTACTGTAGTGGTAAAAGGTGTGTATAACATGTATTAAACACATTATAACAAAGCAAAAAACAACTTAGAAAACTCCGAAGTACTGGGGTTTAAACACTTAACTGGCAATTAGAATATGTGGAGGCTACTTCCATCTTGTACAAATAAGAACCCATGAAGAATCTGCAGAATGACCATGTTTACATGAGTTTTATTTCCCATTTCATTTAGAATAAAAATGAAATCCTTACAAATGATTTTTTGAACACATAATTGCTGAATGAAAATGGCATTCCAAGTTCAATTTAAATGGTTGATTTATTCAGATTTTTAAAGCCAAATTGAGTAATTCATCGAGCGCGTATACGTTCAGTCCACATCACATTATTCTGCACATGCTGAATCCATCTTTCAGTTCCATGTTCTAGTATGGCCGGCTGAAGAGAACGTTGGTTTGAGCCGAGACTATTTAAATGAAAGAGAAGTTGCAGGCAAGTTTCCGGCTGCTTTGATTTTCCAAATCAAGGTGAAAATGGTTCTTATTATATGGTCTTCCATGTTGTAGCAGAGAGAAAAAAAGAAGCAGGAAGTGGAGTTTGTCCTCTACCTGTAGACTTGAAAATATCGAGTCCTTCCCCTATCCAATTAGAACCCTTCCCAACCCATAAAACTTAAGCAGAATTGAATAAAAGAGATTAAACATGTTTTCCATGTAAACCTCAATTTGCAATAACTATTTCCATGTAAACGCAAAGGAGAATATTTTAATCCCAAATGATTTAATTCTGAATAATTAATTCCTTAATTAAAAGACGTCATGTAACCATGGCCAGTGAGTGTGTACCTTAACCCTTTAAAGCCCAGCCTAAGAAAAATGGGGAGAAAAGTCCCATTTTGTAATTTGGCTCTTTAAGAGAATGTGAAAAAATTATCCCAAAACACTTTGTATTGCTAACATTAATTACCGTATGATATGTCAAAAATATTACAGTGTAGTCTTCTGGATCTTGGTATCCATTACAGGCAGAAAACAAGTAAGTACAACAGGCTTTTTTAGCAAGGTTTTTACCATGAAGTAATGCAAAACGTATCAAGTATGATGTTTAGCTCTATAGGGTTAAGGTAAAAAATCTGAACAAAAACCTTTCAAATCTACAGGCGTGTGACGTCTTATCGAAAAAAGCTCCTCAGATTGATTTGTCCCGGTGAAACATCAGGAAATTGCTGTTTCTTTGTCAGCTACTGTATATACTTGACTACAGTGTTATGTGTGGTATGAACTGTGTAATTTCAGTGGAAGGAGAGCAGTGTCACGCGTTAGATGAAACTATGAGTATTTTAAAAGCCACTCATGTCTTGTTGCACATTATTTCTCTCTCTTTTTTTTTCCAAAACGACGTTGTAGGGATACGAAAAGTTGGCCATAGTACCTTCAGTTCAAGAAATGTATTTCTTCTTGATGTGCCACTTTACTTTTTGATGCCAGGTCTGCATTCAATGATGTCAGTTAGAGGTAATTCTTGTCTTTGTACATATGATTCTTCCTTTATTTATTCTGAGAGCTTGCAGGAAAAATAAAGATATGAGTGCTGTAGGTTTTGGGGTGTGTGTGTGTGTGTCAGGGGTGGGTGAGTTGATAACATCTGAGTAGACTGCTTTTGAAAAATATGTGTCCATCCACTTTTTGAAACTAATCTCACAAACTTCTGCTATTTCGTTTCACTTAATTAATAATGATGTCATCCCAAGAGCCTTTTTCTCTATGTGCAATATTTCCTGTCACGCTGTATAACTCTATAGCCACTTACTCTTTTTCAAAGGTTGTGAGGTTCATTTTTAGCCATTAAAGCTTTGTTGTCCTTTTGATTCAGGACTGTGCTGTCTTTCATAGTAAAAGAGGACATTTTTTGTTGTTTTTATGATAAAGCTGGTAAACGTGGAATGAATGACAAAGTTGTTAGTGTAATTGCACAAATAACTGGAGATTTGATGGCTTCAAAACTACAACATATGACTGTTCTTGTGCATTTTTGTTTGTTTACAAATTATTAAAGCACATCATGGGTGTTGTACATACTGATTATATCATTTATGTCCTTTATAAAAGCCCATAAGCTAAGATTTAGTGACAAAAGAACCTTTGACGAGTTGGACTGCATGACAGCCTCATGAAACGTTAACAGCACAGCAGCTGATGATAGTAATTAAAAGGGTAGTTTTTGCATGAGTTGGACTCATTTCATGACTCATTGCTCCAACAATTCCACATGCTCATTTACCTTAAAGGAAAAAAGTTTACGGTAACTTCCAGAGTGCAACTTACTGTTACTTGAACATGTAGCTACATTATGCAAAAATGCTCTCACAGCATAGAGTAGGCTAGTGACCCAGATTAGTGTATAATATGAAAAATAAGCTGGCAACAGGCCTAGTTTCATGGGGTAAGACCTCATTTTCTCAGCTTCCATGCCACGACTAAAACCATCTGCTTGCTCTTTATCCCAGTCATGACGCCTAAACCGCTGTCACCGGAGGAAACATGGGTGCCACATCTTAGAATATGTCTCTTAATAACCAAACATTTAGTTTTTGCTGTGTTAATGACAGAGCCCCCTGGCATCAGGGATCACCCAAATCGTATGAGGTAATATTTTTACATGTGTAAAAAATGTTAATCAAATCCACATGAGTGCCAGAAAAGAAGGTTTCCACACACATTTCTGCTTTCCCATTCCCAAACTATCAGACTTTTTTGATCAAGAATCCGTAAAGAATCCCTTTAGATCTTTTCTCAGTGATGTGCCCCCTGTCAGCAGCTTCTGCGTGCATTTTGCAACCTGTGTGCTACAAGCTCTCTCCAGCCAGTAAAAGACAGTCTTATCTTGACTCGTCTTATCTATTGTTATGGCTCGTTCTTTTTTTTCCATGTCTTCTTCCAATATTCTTTTGTTTCTCTGCTGAGTCAGCTACAGTGCTAATAGCTGGTGTGTTAGTATCTGCTTGCTGCATGTGACACAGTTATAACATCACATGGTGCCCCGGCTGCTGGGCAGCAGTGGCATCATAGCAATGAGCACATAAATGACACTGTGACATCATATGTGTCAGGAATACAATTTTAAAGTTGAAATGTTTCTTTATTTTATGTGTGTCCATCGCTTTTAGTTATCTGTCAGCAGAAGTAATAACTATTGTGTTTTAGCTGTTGTGTTTTTTCATCTACTTCTCTTTTTTTGTAAAATTTCCAACTTTAATCCGATGCTCTTCTGCTGAACTTTGCTACCCATTAAAGCGGAGAACTCTGTAGACCAAGCATGATCTACAGCAGTGGTTTGCTTGTATCTTACTAAATCATTGAATTTTCTAAAATCCTCAATTTGAGAAATAGAGAATTAGATTAATTAATTTAGTTTATTTTGTTGTTTTTTAGTTCATTATTATATATTATATTATATAAATAGATTGATGCTGTTTAGCGAATAGTTTTTATCACTTTTTTCTATAATATAAGTAAATCTCATTCTTCCACACATCAGTTTGTGAGTATAAATGAATCTCCGTTTATACAGAGATTTAGCATTTTATCAAGATAATGAAGCTAATTTAGTCAGCTTCAAGTATAATGAGACAGACGTCAGAAAAACTAGAAGCTGAGTCTGAATAGGAAAAAAGATAAACATGAAAACAGATGTTTAGGGTAGTAAACAAAGTAATCCATGTTTGTCTGCGGTGCGGTGGCTTTTGTTGCTCAAGACTGAAAGAGCAATCTCAAAACGTGATTAAACAAACATTTACCAAAAGGTGGTGACCTTTTAATCTAGCTTATCTGTTAGATTGAAGTAAAGGGCCACTTCTGTTTCTTTTTCCCTGTTGGTTCGCTCTTCGTGCGGCCACATTTGGGATCATTATGTCTGGAAATGCAAGTCAATACTTGTGACCTTGTGGAAAAATGCTAACGTGAAGAGAAAGCTGAGCTGACTCTTTTACAGTGAAGCCAATTTTTACTCTTGATACATGTCATTCCTACTTACCACACCTTGCCTATTCACCACCCGGTTTATCTGCCGTAATTGCATTATGTTGTCTTGACATTTCTCTAAGTTCATCACATGGTAGTTCTTTACCTCAGCTATAATATGACCTGGATTTAGATCCTATTTGGGGGAAATTACAGCCGTCAGTGCTCCCTTTTACAGTGATGGAAGTAGGCAATATTGAAGTCATCAGAATTTAACTTCAGGTATAAAAGTTTTAGAGGATGCAAGGTCATGTGTGGGAGTGAAGACTTAGAGAGATACATCATTTGTGGGGGTCTTAGGGGAGGGAGGAAGCAATTCAAAACAATTTCCTGTATTTTTGCACCACCTAACCGTTTGGATTGCACTAAGAAACATCCACTTGCACTAGAAATGACAATGAAACAGATTTGTGTCATGACATCAGTTTTAGATATTTTTATGTATTCCTTGAGTGTTCTCTTGTAACTTGAAAAAGTTTCAAATTTTTCACAGTTTTTTGCATTTTTTATGATTACGTTTATCGTGCACATTTCCTGAGACAATGCTGCCAGGAAGCGTAACAAGGATGAGAAATCAAACCTCATAACTTTTGCGTGACTCTGCAGCTTAGTTTCACTTTACGCGCCGTTCCACATGCAGTAAGTGGATGTCAACACACCTGCAGTGTTAAGCTCTTGTTGTAGCTGATTCCGAAAAGTAATGCGAGAAGACATTATTAAGGGAAGATAATGGAAGAAAGAAAAAATGGAAGAGCAAGAGCAAATAAAATAGTCCCTTTAAGGCCCTTAAAACAACACCACTGAACTTTGGCACAGAACGGTGTAGTTTGAAGTATAAGCCCCGCCCCCAACAGTTTTTTGTTTTTTTTTTACACCTGTCTTGTCCAGCATTGTTGCAAGCAGAATGATTGTCTGGCTGCTGTTTGGTGCTGGGCAAATTTACTCTATCAAGTAGAGATTTATACTGCAT
>JAVQJG010169198.1:0-13335 GCA_036024015.1 Craterocephalus amniculus
CCGCCATCTTGGCACCGTCACGAGTCTCGTGACTACCGGAAAGCCCAAAAATGGCCGACGAGAGCGGAGCTGTGAGCGTGGGGAGGGATGATTGACACCCATCAAACTCCGAGCTACAAGTTAACAGGGCTAACCCGGAGCTAACAGGAGCTAACCATCCAACGGAGGAAGGCAGGTTAAAGATATGAAGCGCTGTTAGCGTCAAAAAACCGTTGTGCTACGCTAGGCCTCGTTTTCCCGGATATCTGGCACCTGTCAATCAAAAGGACACGCCCCTAATTATGTGGAACTTTAGGATTAAATAACATCTAAATGGAGGCGCTAGAATTTTTTTCACTCCTCCCACAGTTGCCATGAAGGTAAACCTGACATTTTATACCTAAAATGTTTTTTGTTCCAGGCTGTAAACATGTTTAATTCTGCTGTAAAGTTTGTGTTTTTAACATGGGACCCAATGGGACCTGGCTCTGTTTTGGAGCCATCTCCTAGCGGATGAAGAGGGAACTGCAATTTTTGCACTTTCGCATGTGTATCACTTTTCCCAGCGGGATGTTGCCGCTTGATTTAAACATAAATCTGTGTTTACTGTGGTTTCAGTCATCATTGATTTGTTGGGCAGCCATCTTTTCTAGGTGAAAGCTGGGCTGGTGGGACAATCCCAACTTTCCAATTCGGATTTTCAATTTTCGGGAGCGTTCATGTTGTATTTCCAACTGGGAACTTGGAAATCCTGGCGCCCCTGCTGTAACTGCAGTCTTTGGTTACCACTAGGATCTAGAAATGGATTGCTCCCTCTCATCCACAGACATATTAAACCTCAGAGGACCCTCCTTTTAAGAAAAGCCAAAGTTCTTCCCCAGCAGAGGGAAATAAAATCAGTCTTCATGCAGGGTTCGCCGTAAACACTTTCAGTTCACTTCAACACAAGTCTGCCAGTACTTCTCGTTTCTCCGCCAATTTACATTCAGCTCAGAGAAAAACATCCGGTCTCATCAATTAGAAAGTTGCCTGAACAGCGGAGAGTTCTGGAAGACTTTGGACAGGAGGATCTCTGGAGACAAAGCGATCAGATAAAGTTAGATGAAAGGTTCAGATCAGCTGCACACTGAGCTGTCAGGGGTTTAGGAGGGAATAAAAGGCTTTGAATATTAAAGATCCCCTTTCATAGAAAAATGTACTTCCTTTATTACGCAGCTTTCATTTTACTGACTGATATCAGTCTGTGGAGGACTGCTTCCACGTTTCTCTGCTCCCCGGATTTCAAACTGAATTTAAGATCAAATATAAAAAACGAATGAACACCTATAAAAAAGTTTTGGTTTTAATTTAGTTATGGAGATCAGTTTTTACCTCATTTCTCCTAGATCATTGTTTAAAAGGTTGCTTTAGCATGCTTTGATCCAACCAAAGCAGGGGTGTCAAACATCTGGCACGGGGGCCAATTTTGGCACAATATGGTAAATGTGAAAGTGACGGACCACAATAATTCAATATTTTAATAAAAGTAATTGTAATGTGTTTAGGTACAGTTTGAATAAAAAGCATTTCCAGCTAAGTAGGGCTGTCACAATTATAACAATATTCGTCAATCGCGAATATTTTTCTTATTAGCGATTACCGCTTATCCAGCATTAAAACGTCAGATATGATGCAGCCGTCCTGCGTAAGGCGTCAGTGGCTACGTGTGAGCACACAGCTGTGGTGTGATGGCTAGCGAGGCTAACAGAGGAGCATGTTGATATGATTTGGTTCAGAAACCACGTAACATGGCACGGCTGTGGATACATTCTGGTTTTAAGCCGAATGGTAAAGTGGAGCCCAGTAACCCAGAGGAAGCAATTTGTAAACTTTGCTGTAAAACAGTCCCGGTCAAACCCGCTAATTCTACAAATGTGAAGCAACACCTGCACAGCCACCATCCACAGCAGTACGCCAAACTTCGACAGACCACAGCAGCACAGTGACCAGCCGACACAACCGCAGCTGCTGCATCCTGTCACCTGGGTCCGGGAGAAGCTTTCTGACAACGCTGCGCTAATACAAACACTCAGTGTAAGATGGCGCACACCCACAGATAGTATAACGCCGTACATCGCTAAGTCACTTAATGCTGTCATAGCCAAAAGCTTGGTTTACTCGCGCGTGCGGCGGGACCCGCAGCGGCTACAGACCCTCTTTGTCTGTGTGTTTATACCCCAGCATAGGGAAACGCGCCGGGTCGTGGTGTACTTTCTGGATCTACAGACAGCGTTAGGCTAGTACCAGTCAACAAACTCCGCCAGGCGGAGTTTTCTCAGTGCTTCAAAATAAAAATCTACAATCCACTGATTCCATCCAGTGATCAGTCTCTATAAGCCGCTGTTAGATTTTCCACGCAAGTCATTACTGGCATCTCCATGGAGAGGCAGCAATGATATGGGGTTTCTGCCAACACTGCTGCAACAAATCATTAACAATAAACCCATTTCAGAAATGGATAAGTTACATTATGTCTTTGTCTATTTTTCGATGTTCAGGAATTCTATATATTGGTCTCATTCATTAAGGAGTAGGCTACAGTACAGAATGTGTATTATTAAAGCTAATCATACTACGGTTGAAATTAAATGAGAAATACTTTAATTCCAGCGGGAAATTTAATGTTGTAGTAGTTTTTTTTCTTTTTTTTTAGTTTTAGAATAAAGAAAAAAGGAGACAATATATTCGTCAATCGCAATTATTTGTCTGACAATTGATCGTCTCCAGAAATTCCTAATTGTGACAGCCCTACAGCTAAGGAGAAGTTTCTGACTTTCCGACTTAGACGAGTCAGTTCAGTACTACACACATGCCAAAATGTGCACGGATGTAGTTTAACAATAATCCTAGATTTTAAATGAGAAATACTACATTAATTCAAAATTTTGAGATCAACTTTGTTCCACAAGTTGTGACACACATGTAAATGAGTTCATTTACAAAATGCAAAATAATGAAATGAAACAAATTAATCATAAAAAAGAAAAGTAGTTTGTGTTTAAATTTTACTATTTTTTATATATGAAAATTAAATTGATACATTTAATCTAACTTAATTAAAATATATAAAATGGTAAAATATATAAAATTGAAAATGAAAAAAATACTTTAAATATATACATTTATTTGCAATAAATTTAATAGATTTATAAGTTAATATATGCGTCCATATCTACATATGGGTTTTGCTCTCTACTAAGATGTAACATATTTGTCTTAAAATACATAGATCATATGCTGGCTGGCTGGATGGATAAATAAATAAATATTTAAATAAGTATAAAAATGAATAAATAAGTGTATAGCAAATGACAATTTCTAATATTTTTTTCCCTCTTATTTTTCTCAAATAATTTCAGATCATTCATAAAATTTTCTATGAGGATAGTTTATTTGGGGAAAATGTGAAAAATGTAGAGTTGTCATCGTTTATAGATCATTATTTTGCTGGAGGTCGCTGTGGCACCTGGACTGAAGCATGATGGTGAGTTTCCTCCTCCAGGTGAGGCTCAGCTGAGACCCTCGCAGCAACCAGATTACACTGAACACGGGGAACTTTGGCATCAGCTGCCAGCGTGTGCTGCCAACTGCTTAGAGACTTTGCACATTACTCTGTTTCCTAATGGTCCAGAAAGTGGCTGCAGAGCTAAGTGGTCGGGGACGGTCTAAATCTGGCGATGAGCCGGCCAAGTTTCCCGCCTTGCCTTTTATCTTTCCCTCCCTTCTCCTCAGCTCCTCCATCCTTCATCAGAGCCCAGGCGGACCTGCAGACCATGTCGTGCCAGGACCTCATCATTAACTTCCACCGGCAGCCAGAGCCGAATGGATAGCCTGGTTTCCTGTGTCGTCACACGGGGAACGGGCTTTAATGGAGCGTTAACGGGGGGCAGGTTAGGTGAGAGCGTGGCGTCATCCACCTCTGTGTGTGTTTATGAGTTTGTAATGGCGGAGAGGTATCACAGCCCTGCAGGAGTTCAGAGATTTCCAGAACACACCCAAAAGCACCAACATTAATAAAGTTACAGAGTCATTGTATTTAGACTGATTCTGTTGAGGTAACTTTAAAGGTCGTAAGAAAAATTTTATGAATAAATACATGGAATAGAAGTAAAGTGGAAGAAAAAAAGATGAACAATCTTTTATTGTATAACTGAGAGCTTTGTTTCCAGCATCTAAAACTTTTGCTCATCTCTGTGTATTGATGCCATTTTTTCATATTCTGCTGTGTTAGTGCAAATGGTGAAATATACTAGTTCAACATCTGATATGTTTACATTCTACTGGGAAAAAAGTACAATGTTTACTTTCTACTGGAAATAAAATATGATGTTTAGGTTCTACTGGGAATAAAATACCATGTTTACGTTCTACTGGGTACAAAATACCATGTTTACATTCTACTGGGAATAAAAAGTGGGTTTATAAGATTTATAAATAATTGTATTCTGTTTTATTAACATTTTAAATGACAATGTTTACACCCATCCATCAAACCTGGATTCTCAGACTGCTCTAGCTAAGGTCTTTAACGACATCCACTTGACCACAGATAATGGAAACATTTCGTTCCTGGTTCTACTGGATCTCAATGGTCTACCAGAACATCTTACTAGATCAGCTGAACAACTGGGTCAGACTTTCTGGCCCGGCAGTGAACTTTGTGTCTCTGTGGAACTGTTAAGCTGTGTAGTTCCCCAAGGCTCCACCCTGGGGCCCCTGCTGTTCTACATCTATATGCTCCCATATTATGAAAAAGAATACTACATCTGTTATCATTTCATAGACCCACAGGTCTACATTACCATCTCACCAGGAGACCGTACTCCTTCCAATCCCTGACCAGATGCATTGATCAGATTAAAGATCAGATTTTCCAGAAATTCAGATCAATATGAATATAATCGAACCATTCCAGTTGGTGGAAATGCATTATACACAAATACAATACAATGCCTTGCTGTTAAGCTTCTGTAAAACATTTACAACTTTTTTTTTACTTTGCAGAAGTCTGGTTCAGAATTAAAAATAATGAAAGTCAGAAAGACTTTGATATCAGAGTAAAAATGAAGATCAAGGTAGAGGAAATTGATGCTTGATCCCACACAACACAGCCCAGTTTGTTTCTGTTTGGTTACATGAGCCAAAAATAAAAACCCAACATGTTTAACCAGCTGCCGTCACGGTGTGTGTGCAGCACCACTCATCTTTATTTGAAGGTGTATCCTTTATTACTCGCTCTCATCAGGCACGTAAGGACCCGCAACGATAAGATTGATGAGGGCTCATCAGGGTCTGGCAATCACTAAACTTTCTTTTCATTTCTCGCCGTCTCCGACTCCCTCCATCTATCATGCTGTCGCTCTCCCGGGTCTATTTTTATACATGCAGATTAGCAGCCAGGTGAAGCCGCTTCACATCCACTCACTCAACTCTTCAGCAACTTTCTGCTGCCATAATTAGAGGAGAGAAGTTTAACGAAACATGTCAGAAAGTTCAAAACAAAGTGTGAAGAGAGGAAACAACATGAGGCCAAGATCGCCTTCAACAGCACACCTGCTGTTAAACAGGAAGTACCTGTAACTTAATGGCATCAACAATTAAATCAAATAACACTAAATACAGTTTATTAATAATAAGAAGAGAAAATCTTTTTAAATTGCATTCAGCAATAATACAAAAGAAGACTCAAGCAGCAACCACTGAGGGAGAAATGTGAAGCCGATGTGGAAGTACCATAACCTGCAGTTCCCACCTACTCCACTAGGGGCTGGCTGATCCGATCCTCATAGGCTCTCATCGTAAAAAAAGCATGTGACTGTTTTTACCATTCTGGGACTGTTCTGTTGTCGTCCCAGTCTCACTGATCCAACCCTGTTCAGATACTCTGCCATGCTGGTGCACGCCTCAGCTGGAAGCCCATGTAGGGTGGAGGTGGAAGGAAGCCCAGTCCAAAGATATAACACCCTGCCAAGCATCCCTAGCTCTCCTGCAGTGAACAGTCTCTCCACTCTGTCTTTGTAAGCCCTTTTAGCTGACTTGATTTCCTTATTCAGCCTGTACTGAATAAGCTTGCACTCCACTTTGTTACCTGAGTTACAAGCTTTTCTACTTTTCATTTGTAGCGTTTTAAGTGATTTGGTTATGCAGGGCTTATTGTTTGAATACAGTTTAACAACTTTTAAAGGGGCCAGCATATCCTCACAGAAGGTGATGTATGATGACACAACCCCAGTGGCCTCCTTTAGACTTTTGCCGTATGTGAGCACCTCCTACACAGTGCAGTCAAAACAGCCCTGCAGTGTCTCCTGCACCTCGCTTCTCCACATCGTTACCTGCTTCCTGACTACACCCTCTCTCTGTAGTTTAGTGCAGTAAGCTGGAACTAGGTGGACAACATTGTGATCTGCAGTAGGCCTACTGAGTGGAGGTTTCTTGTAAGCTCTATATGCGTCCTGAACATTGGCATAGCAGAGGTTAATTGTTTTGTCTCCCCTGGGGGTTCAGGTGACAACTGATGGTAAGTGGGAAGAGTTTTCTTCAATCTGTAGCCATTAAAATCACCAAGAATGAGCTCAGGGGAGTCAGGAGAGGCAATTTCCAGCTTGTAGACACAAGACACAATTGCCTCAGATACACGCGTCACATTACCAGATGGGGGAAGTAGACAAGCACAAAGACGAGCTGACCAAAGTCATGGGGGAGACACTTGGGCCTGAAAGTCAGTGCCAGAAGCTCCATGTCAGTCGTACAGGTGGAGTCAGCAACAGTAGCTGCTCTGCTTCATGTCCCCGTCTTTCTCCTAGCTCTGCTGGATCCCAATCCAGGCGTACCAGCGCCCCAAAGCTGCTGAGGGACAGCTACGAATCAGCTGCGAATCAGCGATGGTATTGTCCAACCAGGTCTCCGTGACACAGATCAGGCCCGTGTCTCTATGAGATGTCAGCATGAAGCTCGTCCAGTTCATTGCAAAGGAACCGGACGTTAGTGAGCAGGATGAAAACATTAAAATATTTTAAAAAAACAGAAAACACCGAAAATAGAAAAAAATTAAATGGAATTTGGGAAGAAACAAAATGGATTTCATAGGGCTCTATTTATTATCATTTGGTTTCTGGCTTCTGTTTTTTTTTTTTTTTTTTACCCTTTAGCTATTGTTACCCAAACCACATCTACCTCTAGTGAATCCTTTCACACTTGCTGCTGCTGGCATCAATTAAATTTTCTGTTTTCATTTTAGCCCTTAAAAAAGAAAAAAAAAACGATAAGAGTACCGAAAAATACCGGACCGTTAAGGAGTATCGATAAGAGTAGTAGTATCGATAAATCCCTACAGGATACCCATCCCTACAGGATAGTCCCCATTATGTTGGAGAAGCAGATTCCCCCGGCTGTATCGCAGTGGTAATACCTTTGCCCAATTCCCCAGAACTGAATCGTCACCCCAAAAGATGCAGAAAAGAAATGTAACATGCTTGCAAGCATTTGCCGAGCCATATTTTAGGCTTCCACGGCTTTGGAAGATGGCATTGGGTGCTCGCTGTGCACCAGGTGTGCTCGGATCTCTGGTGGCTGTGTTGGGCTATGTGGTGCTTTTAAGTATTTTTAGATTTTGTTTAATTTTTACAAAGGTTGCTCTGGCTGGGATGATGATTTTTGGCAAGGGAGAATCGCGCGTCTGGATGTCTGCTGCTCGTTTGGGGAATCGAATACCGGCAAACATTTTGGATTTGGAAATCTCGCCTTAATTTCCTTGCAGCCCAGGGCTTTAATACCTTCAAGTTTCAAGGGAAGGCAACGACCTCATGCCTGCGGAATAATATTGTCTTACTGCCTTCTGCTTTCCGGAGATATCCATCAGTGTACGGGACCTACCAACTTGCAATCGGGGAAACTCCAGTTGGACACCACCAGTGACTGCTGCGAAAATTCTATGATCGGGCGGTAAAGACTGGTTCTGATATTCCTTTGGTTTGTAATCGGTGCTGCCTGAAATGTGTCACGCTGACGTCTTTGATGGCATTTGTGAATTAAGCTGTCATGAGGACTGTGCGGTTGGAAGTGTCCGTGATGGTCTCTTAACTCAGAAAGGTCTGCATTTTATACACATAAATGCACGGAGTCTCCTCCACAAACTGGATGATCTTGGCCTCCTCGCGTCCACGTCTAAGGCTGCTGTTTTTGCTGTTTCTGAGACATGGCTGGACACTTCGGTCTCTGACACTGAAGCCGGGCTTGCAGGATATCACATCTACCGGCGCGATCGCAGCAGACACGGTGGAGGAGTGTGCCTGTACATTAAAGATGACATAACTTTCAACCCGTGCGACAATCTCCTGTTGAATGAGCTGGAAGCCGCATGGGTCGAGTTAGTTTTTCCTAAAACCAAACCCAATGTTGTTGGGGTTTGTTACCGCCCACCTAAGCAAACTAACTTTTATGATCTCCTTGAATCAGTCTGCTCCAAGAGTAATATTTGTTTTGAGAAAGAATGTATTATAATGGGTGATTTTAATACAAATCCCCTTCTGCCTCGCAGTGCCCTAAAAGAGTCTTTTTCTAACTTTTGTAATATGTCTGGTTTAAAGCATTTAATCATGGACCCTACTAGGTTGTCTGCAAATAGTCAGTCCCTTCTTGACTTAATCTTAGCATCAGACAGTGGAAAGGTATCACAGTCAGGTGTTTTGGATGTAGCTTTTAGTGATCATAATGCTATTTTTAAGAAAATTAAGTTGCAGTCAGGAAATGAACACTGTTCCATCAGGTACAGATGTACCAAGAAGTACTCTGCTGAAGTGTTCAATCAACAGCTGTCTGAGAGCGACTGGTCTGATGTGTTGGAATGTAATGATGTCAATGAGGCTTGGTTTTTGTTTAGACAACATTTTACTACTGCTCTTGATAATGCTGCTCCAATGCATGAGACAAGAATTAGACATAGCAGAGCAAGTTGGATAACTTGGATAAATCGTTGATCTGATCAGATAACGTGACAGATGTTTTAAAAAATGTAAAAGTTCAAAACTATCAACCGACTCTAATGCCTATGTTCATCTTAGAAATCAGACTAGTATAGAGTAAAGCATGCAAAGTTAAATTGTTATGCAGATTATATTTCAGCAAATGCAAAACAGCCTAAAAAATTATGGAAAATTCTAAATAACATGGGTTCAATAGGAAAACCAAAATCGAAGTCTAGTAAGTGTGGGTTGGTTATTGAGAATGAAATGTGTTTTGATAAGGGACGAGTCGCCTCCTATTTTAAACACTATTTCACAACTGTTGCTGGCAATCTGGTTAGAATGTTACCTTAAGCTTCAGGTAGATTTGGGAATACGTTTGTTAAGTCCTTTTATAGGAACAGAATGTTTCAGAGGATGCCTTTACTATTAGCCTAGTTACAGAGGAAAAAGTGAGAACTAGCCTTTCTTCCTTATCAGTTAATAAGGCCACAGGGCTGGAGCTAATATCTCTAGGTTTTTGAGAGATAGTGCCAAAGAAATATTTAGTATTCTTATTCATGTTATAAATCTTTCTATCAGGTAGGGTGTTTTTCCTGATGAAATGAAAAGGGCACAGGTGGTCCCAGTAGTTAAGAAAAATAGTAGATCTAAGGTTGGAAATTATAGACCAGTGTCGATTTTGTCAATTTTCTCAAAGGTGTTTGAGCGTCTCATTTATGAGCAGGTGGATGAGTATATTATTACAAAAAATCTGATTTATGAGTTCCAGTCTGGTTTCAGAGCAGCATTTTCAAATGAAACCTGTCTCATCCATCTCTTTGATTATGTGCGAGAGAATTTTGATAAGGGTAACTTTGTGGGTATGGCTCTTCTTGATTTGCAAAAAGCATTTGACACTGTTGATCATGCTGTTTTCTTTTCAAAGCTAGTGTAAGGGTTTTTAGTAAACTAGCACTTAAGTGGTTTATTTCTTATCTCACAGGCAGATCCCAAGTCTGTGATGTTGAGGGGACCATTTCTGTTCCTCTTCATGTAGCATTTGGGGTACCACAAGGGTCTTTTCTTGGACCCCTGCTTTTCTTGATTTATATTAATGATCTCTCAGCTGCCACTCAGTGCAAGCTGCTCTTGTTTGCAGATGATGCTGTTTTACTTGTCCCTGGAAGTAATGTTGAGGTCATTCAGACTACTCTTGGGAAAGAGTTTCAGTCAGTCAGTCAGTGGCTGGTTGATAACAAACTTTCTCTACATCTCGATAAAACTGAGTCTATTCTATTTGGAACATTAAGAAAGCTGGTAAAATCAAATTCTCTAAAGGTAGTGTGTAATGGAACTGAGGTAGTGGCTTAATCGGCAGTGTCTTATTTGGGTCTAACATTGGATCAAGTCTCTCACAGGAGAATCTATTGCTTCTAGCGTTTTAGTTAAATGTGCCAGCAAATTAAAGTTTTTATTTCGTCAGACAAAGCACTTGGATTTTCCTGTAAAGAAGCTGCTTGCACTGCCTGTAATTCACTGTCATTTGGATTATGCGTGTTCTGCTTGGTTTTCTGGTATCAGTGTGAAACTAAAGAAAAAATTAAAGTGCTGCAAAACAATCTGATCCGGTACCTTTTGGGTGCTCCCCCCCAAACTCCTTTTTTATCAAAGCTGGTTTGTTGCCAGTCCATCTTAGAGTAGAGCAACTCAAGTTAAATCATATGTACAATATTATCAATGGTCATGCCCCAATTTATTTACATTCTCAAATTAGTTCGGTTCAGTCACAGCACAGTGACTTTACAAGAGCAAGTATTCACTCCTGTACAGTGCCACGAGTGAAGACTGGTGCAAGAAACTCATTGTTTTATACTGGTATTATGGGCTGGAATTCTCTGTCGACTGCTAATTCAACTTCTGACTACATATAATTGTTTTAAAATCCAGGTTAGCCAGTTTTTATGGAATAAGGTGAATATTTTTTAATGTTGGCCCCAGGTTGCTTTTATAGTTGCTTTTGTTGTTTTTATGTGTGATTTATTTTGAGGGTTGCATTTTTGCTCCTTTTACTGTTTTAACACCAAGGACCATGCTGGAAATAAGTTTTTACTTTTGCATAATATTCTTTGGACAGTTTTTATTGTTCAGAAATAAATCAAATCAATTTCAAATCAAATCATTTCATCATAGGAGCTGGATCCAATGGAGTATCAGGGCCACACAGAAAGGAAAACAATCGAGACACTTTTTCTCCTCCTCCCGAGAGAATAAAGTCAAAATGACGAGAATAATGACAAAATGAGGTTACATCAAAATGTATAGTCAAAATGTGAAAAGACGACATTTCAAGAGTAAAGTAAAAATTTTGAGATTAAATTGTCAAAATGTCAAGATAATTGTCGAGAATAGAGAGGAAATTTCGAGAATGGACTGGAATTTCGAGAATAATGTGAAAATGTCGAAAAAAGAGTGGAAATGTCGGGGATAGAATTGAAATATCAAGAATAGTCTTGAAACTTCAAGAAGACAGTCAAAATGTCGAGAATAGAGTTGAAATGTTGACAATGATGTGGAAATGTCGGGAATATATTAGAAATGACAATAAAGTTTATATTTGAAAAATAAAGGAGAAATTTTGAGAATATAGTCAAAATTTGAGAATAATGTCAAAATGAGGATAAGGTCGATATTTCACGCGTAAAAAGTAGAAATTTTGAGAATAAGGTGGAAATTTTGACTTTATTTTCTGTTGAGGAAGGAAAAAATGCCTTCCGTTGTATTTTTCTCTGGGTGGCCCTGATACTCGGTTGTAAAAATGGAGCATCCCTTCTTAATTAATTCCTGCCTATAAAAAGGGAAAGCCTGATAATCTCCTCAGCATTTAAACTGATCCTGAACCACTCGGATAATGCAACATTAACAATCCGAAACGTGGAGAAAAAGAACATTTACACATGCTGCAATACTCGGCAGCACATGTTTCCGGTGGGAGCCGGGGGGGTTGGATGTGATTAAACAGGAATGTGTTACATCAATCGAAGCCGCGACCTTAAAGCAGAGGGTCGCTGTTCCGGCTCCTTTAGCCACCCGCATTAAGCTCTGGGGGTGAAGGTGATTTGTTGGTTTTCACCAGCAGATAGGATGATGAACTGGAGGAAGGGCTCGGGAAACGGAGCAAAGGCCGGCCGCGGAGTCAATTTATTTCACCTGAAACACGCAGAAAAGCCAGAGGCCATGTTTTTACCAGAGCGAGGAGAGAACAGAGAGGAGGAGGAGAGCGCTGCTCATAAATTAGAAGCTGGAGGAGACGCAGGGGGAGTAAGGAAGACTAGGCAGGTAATGAAGTGAAGAGGTGGACGGGAGGAGAGAGGAGGGGATGTTTGCACGGTTGTTTCTTGTTAACCTGCAGCAGCTCATAATTCAGGCCTCGGGGGAAACGGTGGCTTTCTTGTAGACGAGGACAGAGGTTTTACATCGGCGGCTGATTAGCCCGACCGGAGGACGGCTGTTGAGCTGGATTGTTGGTGTTGTTGCTAATTAGCCGGCGTGTTTGATAGTCGGGTGATAGGACGCTGCTGGCAGCTGGAAGGAGCCAACAATTAGACATAGGCTATGTTTGGTGAGCTGAAGAGCCTCGAGCTCAGCCGCTGATGAACCAACGGCAGCCAAACAGCCTGGATGCACGAGGAAATATTTCTGTTTTCCCCTCAGTTAATATCAAATCAGAGTCCGTGCTTCGTGATCCAGCTGGAACCAGTCCTCTCCGATATGTGAAATGAAAGAAATGAAATGAAATGAAAAACTCCTTCATTGCTCCCAGAGGGAAATGCAGTACTGTAGCTCTGGTTCTTCAGGCTGCTGGAAGGAAGGATCTTCAGTGAGAGGCTTGTTCAGGTCCGATGCAGGAAGCTGGCAGCTCCATGTCTCTGTGCAGATCTTCTCTTTAACAGCAACATGTCCAGTATGACAGCAAACAGGTAAACAGGTGAAGCAGATAATGCTGCACTCTGAGACCTGGTTAGCACCTGGAGCTCGTCCACCTTGTTAGCTGGCGATCTCATGTTCCCCGTCACAACAGCTGGAAGAAACGATTTACATATCCACTGTTTTTCTCTCTGCTGCACTCCTGCTCTGCATCCTCTTCTCTTTCTTTTCAACTCCTTCGGGATTTGAAAGGTTATTTCACAGATAATCTTGAGTTTGGAGAGTTTTATCAGTTGATCCCGGTGGTAAACAAGTCTCGTTGCCTTGGAGACACAGCATAACAAGTCTTGAAAGAGCAAAAAGATATGCAGAAAATCTCCCGTGCAGCACAGCCTTTTGACCAGCATGAAAAATCCTCCTGGACGAACCAAACATGAAGCTCGAAAAGTAG
>JAVQJG010169220.1:0-15225 GCA_036024015.1 Craterocephalus amniculus
TTTTGACCGGGCCCCGTTCAACATCACTTTATGGGCATTTCCTCAAAACGAAAAACTCCCGATATCTCCAACTACATGATGAACATCAAGAAAGTGTTCCAGAGTGTTAATCAGCATGACGGTGAGTACAAAATGAAGGCACATCATTCGGAGAGCGGAGTATTCCTTTAAATGTTTGTAGTAGTAAAAACCATTATATTTTACCCATGCACATCTTAATAGCAGTTCTGATCTTGTTGAACAATCCCATGTCTGTTGGTCTGGTTATAGATATCAAGATCTCATCTTTTACTTTCCTAGTGATGTACTATGAGTAAAGATCTTGTGTGGGCAGAGCCACCCCCTCTAATGATTGCCTGCCTACTCCTGACAAACAGCATTCATGGCATCTAGCTGACACATCTGATCTTGCAGCTGATGGCCTTGTACTTACTACCTCCATATTGCAGAGAAATCTTTGACAGATTCAGGAATGGTGATAATGGTGGAAGGAACTTCATTGTTATTCTTTCTTCTGCTGCAGACTATTTCGTAACTATGCTTGTGAGGAAACTGAACCTCACAAAGTAACACGTGGGAAATATTGTCCTGCTAAGGCTCTTTGTACACTGTTGTTGGTGTCACAAAGTGCATTTGAAAGGGCGAAAAAACTGGAAAAGCTGGGTGATATAAACTGTGTAGGTTATGTGTCTTCACACCCTTCTCAGTAATGTTCACACTATAATACTGACCCCATTGCTCTGAGGTGCTGCATTAGACTGAAGACAGGCATCAGAGGCATAAAAACAAGACAATGGGTTATTTCTTCACCTTCCAAATGCAGAGATTAGTTGTATTTTTTGTCACCTGGCAGGTCTTCAAGTCATCTGCAAACTTATCGTTACAGCCATCATTATAGCATAGAATTTTTCTGGTATATACATGTAAGTGTAACAAATTTTAATATCGGAATGGATCGTTTGATGGCTGAAATGACATTTAAACATTTAAAAGTTTGTGATAATTATGACAATTTTACTAAAAGGCATTTCAGCATCTTGGACAAAGAAGCTATGTGTGCTCATTGTGTAAACTGAAAACATGTTAATTTGTTTTTTTTTTAATGTTTTTTTTACCTATTAATTCAGTTTTATTTTAAAATCAAAAACAATTTGTCCATGAATCCTAATTGAATTATTGAGAGTTTAGAAAACCCTACTTTGAAAAATCATGTTTTTCATTCAGGATAAGAACCCAAAGGGGGAAAAATAAATCACCTCTACTTTCGTATATCTCTTCTCAGATAGTCTGCTTTTGTGGCAACAGTTCTAAAAGCTGGTATTAGTTTCTTCTCTGGCTGCAACAGTGGCCAAAAAAGTTGGCCAGGCTTCTTCCCTGGTTAACATTAAAAAAAAGAATCCATAAAATTCTTTGCATCATTTTTTCCAGGAAAGTCCTGTCAGACATGAGTGATTACAGTAACAAAAAATATATTACATAAAAAGCGGAAGAGATTACTTTAAATCTTTAAATCAATTTAAATCCTTCAACATCTGTGATATTATGTTCTTCATTCAAAATCCCATCGAGAAAGGCAGGTCAAACTTTGAATTTAATTCACCAAAGACTGACATGCAAAACACTTCACATGCACGGGGAAAGACTGTGAACATGTGATGGAAAATGAATGTTCCAAAAGAATAATATTGCCCAAATACATTAAAGTAATACAGTTAAACTGAAAATTTCGTTCACAGCTTTAGAGCTGTCGGCAATAGTCCATAGCTACTTAACGATGGCATCTGAACAGAGACGTACCAGGCTTGATTTAATAAATTTTTAGAACATGCTTGCTTAACCCCAGGCAATCAGTATCACACTGGCAAAACCCACATCGGAGCCATATTGCCAGAAGGATCGCTCAGGGTGGGCGAACCTGAACCTTTCTTATCCTCCTATAGCCTGGTGTCAGAATCGGATAGCAAATACATGCAGATAACGACTTCAAAAGATTAATTTTGATCTTCCTAGACATTTTCTTTACAGGAGAATTTCTTGTACTCAAAGTACCCTAAATCTTTTCTCACATAGCCTTCAGCTTTTTAAGAAACTTCCCCTTCAAATGCATCCTGAGGCTTATTCCTGACACTCCTGTTTGATATGCAGAGGTGCTCAATTATTTACGATGAATCTGCATTTTGTTGTAAAATGGCATTGGAATGAATACTAAAATACATTAACTTACAAGCTTTGAAAGCCACTTTGGGTGATTTTAATGCATATATTGACCTTGTAAATTGCTGGACTTTTTTTTATACCTGATCATTACATAACTTAATGTTTCCCCTGACTACCTCAAAGCACATCATATATTAGTAAGAGAATTTGAGAAGTGAGAATTTTCACGTGGTGGAGCGTGGTGTGTGTGTGTGTGTGTGTGACAGAGAGAGCTGGCTTTAAAAGACCACAATGTCAATGCAAATATCAGATAATCGTCAAACTGGCAAAGTAGGATTGGGGAAATATTCCAAAGCACAGCATTTGTAGAGACATTGAAGCATTTAATAAAACAACCTCAGGACTTGTAAGAAGTTATATTAGTGCAAGGGAAAATAATAAATGTCACCAGTTTAATCCCCCTTCTCCTGTGTCTGCTCTGTATGGTGCGCCTCATGTCCTTCACAGCATAGGAAGCCAGGCATCCCAGCATGCCTTGGGGCATTCCGACATAGCTGCCAGCAGGATGCAACACTGCAAAAAGGTGCTGCCTCTTTAAGTCTCCTGTGTGGCATGTTAAGCAATGGTAATCTGCCGCAGTGCAGACAATAAATTCAACTGCATAACAAGTGTCGCCATGGCATCGTACCTGGATGGAATATTATATGGGCAGATGGAGGGATGACCAAGCACCATGCAGAATAAATATATAATATCTGCTGATGACACTTGACCACCACGAATAGCGTCTCCACTTGTCCGTGTGCTGTATTTAAAGAAAACAAAGAGAACTGCATTTTTTAAAAAATTTCCTTTATCTTTGAGCTGGGTTGGTCACTATGTGATTCATCTATTGACTCCAACAATGCTATGACAAATCTGAAGGTCTGGGCTGCCTTCCCAGTTCCCAAACACTTAATAGCGTGCCATGTGGAGTGATGTAATGCTAAAACACTGCAAAACCTGAGTGCTTACCAGCTTTTGCGAGGGTGGGGTAAAGAGACAACAAACGGAGAGAGAGAAAGACAGTAGGAAACTCACAGGGCCTGATTATTGCATATCATCTCGAATACAAGTTGTACCACACAAATCTCCAGTGAGATCCCTCTACTGTTGGAGCTTGATAACAAATAAAAAGCTAGTTTGTGTTGGACTTCTCTTACTGCAGTCGCCTTGTGGTGTTAAGGAAAGTAATGTTCAGGGTAGGACTTAGACAGCCGCCCTCCAGTTATTTGACAAACTGAAAGCCATTTCAGGCTATCACAAGCAAAGTTATTTGGAATACCCTGTAGCAAGGACCTATAATCCTCAACAAAGAAATGATATTATTCACAACAGTGTGAAAAGAGCCACACCAAAGCTGCCCTGCACTAAATGTGGGGTTTGCATTGGGTTTTGATAATTTTTTCCTCATTTTTTTCATGAAAGATATTAGACTGGCTTTTTATTCTTTTCACTTCTTTCAGCTACAGAAGATTAAACAGTGGAGCTCTATAACAAGCACAGTAACTTATGATAAGACATTGCATGTTGCATAAAGAAAATAGGCAAGTGGGTGAGGAATGCAAACTCAGATGAAATGAAAGACTGTTGTGGTCTAATCTGTTTGTATGTTTTCCTCCAAATGTGAATTTAACACTTCAGCATGCAGTTATAATTACTCAGTGAATCTAAAGACCTCACTATGAATGAAGAACACCTCTGAGTTTCCCGCTGTTTGCAGCCATTGTTGAAATAAAACCAAATAACCACATCAGGTTGGTATTTGTGCATTCATTTCACAGTGGAAATGAAATGAAAATCACTTTATTCCAGAGGGAAATGTCATTATTGTATTAGTTTTTAATTTAAAAAAGAAATGAAAACAATAATAATTCAGAGCACTTAGAGAGTCCAGATCTCTTCCAAGCCACAGGGTCAGTTACCTGAGAAAACGTCCAGGTTGAGGCTTCTTTATCACCAGATCCAGAACAGCAACACGATACGGTTCAATCAGTTTGGAATTATGACATCTACAAGATGTCATCATGTAATTTATCTAATTATTTTTTTGTCTGGGATTCTGGGCATTATCTGTTGATTTAGAAGCTACAACAGCAAATTGATCCCTGTCTCTCCATTGTAAAGAATCCTTAAAAAAATTCCTGGATGGTGACCTGGATCATGGCCAAATCTATTTAATCAGTTATTCCTTGCGTAGGGTGATGACTGCTGGCAGGAATGATCCCTTGTATATCTTTCTGTTGTGAATTGGAGTTGAAAAGGTTTCTCACTAAAAACACTTTGTTGTTACATCACTATATGAGAGGTTGTGGGCAATCTTTAGAAGGTTGTGCATCCTTTTCTAAACAATCAGTTCCAGCGACTCTGCAGTTACCCCAACTCAGAACCAGCCTTCTTCATCAGTTTGTTCACTCTTTTTAAATCACTGATACTGCTGCCCCAACAAATGGCAGCACAGTTGATTGCAATTCCCACAACAAACAAGAAGATATACAACATTTTTATGCAGATACAGAATGATCTTAGCTTCCTTAAGAAGTAGTCTGCTCTGTAGATGGGCTGTATGGTATGTATACAAATACTTCGGCTGAAGTCCAAAGTATTTGTATTCCACCACCACCTTTTCTCAAGGACGTAAACAGTGTTTTGTGTGGTTCCTCCTGAAGTCAACAATCATGGCTTTTGTTTGCATTCAAGATGAGGTGATTGTTTCCGCATCATCTCACAAACTGACTGACCAGTTGGCTGTACTCAGCTTCCTGTCCATCACTGATACACACCCAGACTGCAGCGTCCAAGTATTTCTGCAGATAACAGGACTCAGAGTTGTATTGGAAGTCTGAGGCGTTCAGTGAGAAGAGAAATGATGTAGATAAAGTCCCTTGTGGTCCTCCTATTCCTGACCACCATCTCAGACACGCAACCTTTCAGTCTCAGTAACTGCAGTCTGGGTTTTTTCAGATATCATAAGACACGAAACCAACAACAATATGAGATTTAAATTAAATGAATAGCTGTTGTGATTATTTTTATTTACCAATTAAGTGTTTATTCTTATCATACACAGAAGAAAATAAGTGCATCCCCATCAGTTCTCCATCAGAGAATTCGGTTTTTTCACAACATCCAAATTACATTAAATCACAAAAAAAACAAAAAAAGAACCACAATTGCAGTTTTTATTTTCAATTATAATTTGGCAAAAGCATTAGAGCCATGCTGTAATGAGATCTGTATCTTAAGATGTCTCATAAGGGTGCTTTCCTTCATGGCAAGTCTTTATTATTTCATGGCACAGAAATCAATTACAGTTTTATAGAGAATCTTGATCCCTTGTGAGGAATTCAGCAAGGAGAACTTTGCTTTTTTAAAGGTCTTCATTACTGAGAAAGACAAGAACTGTTCTCAGAAACAAGATGGTCAAGGTTTTAATAATCAACACCGATATAATGAAGTAAAACTTCCTCAAAGCTTACTGACTAAATTACTTTTTCTGTGGCTTCTCTGAAGCCGTAAACTTGCTATCAAAGATTCAAAGCTGATTTTCTATTTCTATTTAGATCCCTGGCCAATTTGTTGCAGTCTGTAGAAACATGCTCTTTACTATGCATGGTGCTCTAATACCCTTGGCCTGCGCTGGACAAAAGGCAGAGTGGAGAGCCAGGGGCATTTCATTTCATGCTCTGCCTCCTCAACCCCAGATGTTCACCTCAAAAACATCTCCACTGGTACAGGTAGAAGCTTAATGGCCTGCAAATTGCCCCGAGCTCAGGTAATGAAATGCAACCTCTGTATAATTTTAATTGAGAACTCTGGATGGAAATCAAATGATAATGTGCTCCATGCATGGGAAGTTTTCAAGTAACGGTGAAATCTGTATCTGGTGTGTAAGCCAAGCTAAGGTAATGGGTTTTTTTTTTCCTTGGGAGCCTTTCTTCCTTTTAATTGTGGATTGCATGGTGTAATAAACGAGTTGGTCATGACTTAACATCTGGTAAATGAGGCAGAGGATGTACACACCTCTGAATGCACAATGGTGCTCCATATTTACAATTCAATCTGACAGGGTGCCTATTAGAAGCCATAAAGCTGCTCAACTGTTAGATAAGATACCCTAAATAACCCACTCCTCTCCCCTCTTTCCTGCAGTGCAGATGTACAAAAACACGCACACATACACAATTCCTGCACTACTTCAGTGTGTGCGTCCTCATTTATGTTGCATGGTTTCCCAGAGTTGTCAATTCCAAGTATTTGTTTTAGTTAATTAAGACCAACACAAAGCAGTGCTTACACATCCAGCCCTCTTTCAGCTGCAGAGTTGCTGCAGTTCACAAAATCAGACTTTCACTACCGCAAATGTCGAAGCCAAAATAAATTTTGATAAAAGTTTCATATATTCTTTTCTCTGTTTTTCGGTGAATAAATTGCTATCAAAGGACAAGAGCAAAGAGGCAGTTTAAACATTCTTTTCGTCACAAAGAGCACAAAATAACAACTTAAACTAAAACAATAACTGAAAGAAAACTGTTTGATCAGTACAAGTGCATTGCAACATCAATTAAAAAAATTCCTCAAACTTTAAAGCAAAAAGTGAATGCAAGACGGGATGATTTGAGTGAGAAAGACATGCATGGATATCAGCAGCACTATCCCATCACTCAACGCAGCACCAGTTTTACTTTATGCTGAAATGCAATTTTAAAAGGTACCTTTATCATTTATGTTGTAAAGTTTTCATCAACACAGACAATAACTATGGTGACTAGCATTTTTGCAACAGCAAGATAGAAACATATAATTCTATGTGAAGTTGGTAGTTTTAGAATTTAACATACTTTACAGAAGTACAACTTCTTTAGAGGTGCCCCTTAACAACATGATCCATTTTACATCCTAGCTGTAATCTGGGCTCTCTCCGGTGAGCAGAAGCTAGTCTGATGTTGACTTTTGTCTTATCTCTTCCTCTACCCCTTTCTCTCTTTCTGTTCCTCTCCAGCCGAGATGTCATCTTGTGTTTCTTCAATGAATCAGCGACAGCGTGCATTCGAATGAGCCCGTTAGTTGATATCCAGTTGCTGCGATGGGACGTGGTCTAAAAAGCAAAAGTTAAATGACTCAACTACAATTTTTCTCATTCTTAGAATGGCACTGAGCAGCAACATCTCCAGAAATATACATAATAAAATGTCGCTGTGGCATTTAAATAAATCAAAAACAGATATTTTTAGGGTAAGAAAATTGTTGGAGGTTTGCAAACACTGTTGTTGCCCCTTGGGGGGGCAGTTCTAGAAATACAGTAAAAGAGCAGTCTGAGGTGTGGCTTAGTCTAACTAGTATTGGCGCAGTTGTTGGTAGTTCAGTTTTGCTCTGCTGTGGAAAAAACAGAAGTCACAGTGGACAAAGAGTGAAACTACATGTTAAATAATGCAGATTGCCCAGTGCAGCTGCCGCCGGCACTCTTCTTTGCAACATAACATTTTGGTGCTCCATCCTCTTTGTGAGGATGTGAAATTGATTGCTGACCCCCTCCCCTTGGCTTCAGCAAACTTTCAGTTAGCATTGGTCTTCATACTCTTAGCTTGTTGGAGAACTCCACATCTCATTTGCATTGAAAATACCATTTGTATAGGCCGAGAGCAATACGGACTGATATCCCAAGTATTATCAAGTCCAAGTCTGTAGAAATGACTTGGTTTTTAAAGCCTTTTGGCTAAATTCTTTACCCACTTGGTTGCCAGGATAATCCATCTGCTGCTTGGTGCTTGGCTGGTTGCTGAAAGTGGATGTGTCAGAACTTTTCACCAAAATATAATTTGCCTACTGCTGACAAGATGGTTGGTGAGGGTAGAGGAAGTGAATTAGAAACAAAGGAAAACTGAAACTGCTGAAAAATTCATATCAGATAATATCACATGCTAGATAATTATAAATGATAATTTTGTGATAATTATTACCTGCTTTAATTCAGAAAAAAGGTTAGATGCTCCCATCTTCTTAAGGGATTGTGCTACTGTAATAAATGTGTTTACTGTTTTACAAAGCCTCAGCCAAGGCTTTCCTTTTTGAGTAAACTTAGATCTTAAAATGTAACCAAGAGTCTTTTCTTTGTGTTTTATTTGAATTTTTTAGAAGATTTTTGTTCCAGCTGTCATGAGATTTGTTTTAACAAGCAATTTGATTTTAAAGACACACTACTTGACTTTTGCCATTTATTTATTTGATGCGCCGCTTATCAGTCGCTAATTCTGCATCCCTTATGCATCCTGAATTGTGACATTAAAAAACAGGCTTATCTTAACCCTTGTCTCATCTTTTGCGCCATCTCTGGCTCTCTTTTGTTTCCTCTCTTCCTCCCGTCTTGTTTTCTTTGGCCGGCTTGTTAACATTTGGTTGCTAAATTGTGACAAATGTGCAAGGCCAAATTCAGCTGACACAATGACAAGTTTGTACACTGTGCCAGATTTGTGACGCAGCTGCAGCTGGCTACGCGGACGCAGAGACGCGGAAGTACTCGCTTGTGATTGGTGAGATTGTGATACTAGTTTCCGGATATCTGACTACCTTTGAACGGCAGGTAAAAGTAAAATAAAGTAGAATTTTTTCAGATCTGATGACAGTTTACTTCAATGATTCTGCAGTTGCGTTGGTGATTTGTGGCACAAAATCCACAGAGACGCCAGTAATGACTGACATGGAAAATTATCGGACTGTTAAGTTTATCTAACAGCAACCCATAAAGACTGATCACTGCATGTAATCAGTAGATAGTAAATTTGTATGTTGATTCATTGAAAAAAACTCAGCCGATACCAGCCTTTTGCTGTCTGTAGATCCAGAAAAGAAACCGCAACCCGGCATGTGTCCCTGGGGTATAAACACATAGAGGGTCTGCGTAGCCTCTGCAGGTCCCGCCACACGGAGATGATGCACAAATATAAACCCAGCTTAAGGTGGGAAATTTGAGGAGCATGTCTTTAAGACATTTAATTTTCATTATTTCTAACTTCAACTTTCACCTTTCATTAGATTTTTTGTTGCGCCAAGGTGGATGTTTTAGAAGTTTTTGTTTAACTCCTGCACGATTTTTTCTTTTTTAACTACTAATAAAGTTGAAGGGAACTTTATTAGTAGTGTAACTTTTGGCCACTAGGTGAGCTAAACCTGTACCTTCCCACAGGCCATACAACACTGTCACAAAGTTAAACACTACCATTTTCACTTTCTACTTCAGCCATGACAAACTCTAGATTGAAAAGGAGGAAAAAACAGCAGAGCGCTCTGTGTAGAGGGGAAGTTGTAATGCAAATTGTTTCAAGTCACATGATCCCATGAGCAGCGGATCTGCTCCTGCAAAGTTACAATGTCTGGTTTCTGAAGAGGGCAGCCCCTTCTGAGTGATGATATGTGCCAATCTCTTTATACCCATCCCAGAAATCATCCTTCATTACTCACATTAGGTTAATACTTGGGTGAAAAGTCCCACGGTATCCCTGCCCAGCCCTGTTTTTTTTAAGTGGTGTTTTTTTTCTTATTCCTCTAAACCGGTATGGTTTTGCTCTGTGGTGGTTAACAAATTTCCTCTAAAAAGGATTAATAAAGCTAACCTAACTACCTATCTAAAAAACAAGTGGGTCATACTCAACAGGTGGCAGCCACACATAGATTCTGTGAGTGCACTGCACTGCAGGACGGGCTTGAAGGACGCAGGAGAAAGTGAGAAAAAAAAATTATGCTGTCAAACTGTCAAATGAATCCACTTTGTTGCACTGAATAGAGTATTTGACTTTAAAACTTGAGTGGCACTAAAATGATTTTTTTTATATAACAAATGCACAACAGTTGAAAAATACTCAACATAGATTCAGAACTTGAAATATTACAGAGGGAAAGGCTTGTAAATAGTTTACCTAAAAGCAGTATATACCATAATTTTTTTAAAGAATCTTTTCTCAAGGACTTTTTTTTTTGGTTATGATTTAACATTGAGTGCAGAACTGCAAACCAAGAGAAGTGCTGGTACCATTTCAGTTTGCAGCTGCTTATTCGACATCTCTCACTTTTCCCAGATGTTCACAAGAATCCTAATGATGCGCTCTCTCATCATCTTTCTCTTCAGTTTAATTCAGGAAATGGATGGAATTCATGCTCTGCCTGAAGTTGACTCTAAGGTATTTTGCACATGGATGCAAGCCTATGCACACACACGCACGCACGCACGCACGCACACACACGCACACACACACATACACAAGTACGCACGCATGCACGCACGCACTCACACACACACACACACACACACGCACATACACATACACAGACGGTAGTTACATATAAGAGGATGTGTGAACCATATTTGAAAGCCCTCTGACAGGCAGCAGGTGATTGCACCAGGGCCAGCTGTTGCTGCTCCACCTCTGCTCAGCTGTCCGAGCTCAGAGCAGCCTTTGAACAGCCTATTACCCCGACACAGCACCAGGGGAAAGCAATCGGCTCCAGAGGCACGCCGCTCTCACACCAGATGGCGTGGGAGATGAATCGAGCCATTATATTAGGGCTGGATAATTCCTCAGATGAAGCTAATTAAAAAGAAAAATAAGTGCTATCCTCCCTCTTCTTTCCTCCTTTGCAATCTGAGTAGAAAAACTCCACTGATAGCCTTTCACTTTATGAGAAATTGGAGAACATTTTTCCATTTTTTCTGTAACATGTAATTGAATAATTGAAAACACAGTCTGACTTTTTCTTTTTTTTTAGGCAATGCATGACACTTCTGATGAAATAGTGCTTTGCAAGCAGGGACCCGTGTGTTTAATTGAACTCAACAAAATCATGACCCAATAAAACAATCTACGATATTTTATATCCCTGTATCGTTGATATACTGCGAATTCAAAGGGACAAAAGGGGTGAAAAACAAGGAATTTTAGAGCTTCAGGGAACTTCCATGGCTTGTTCAGGAACAATTCAACTACTTGAAAAAACATCACCCTTTCCCTTTATTAAAAGTTCCTTTGGTCCGCAAATATGTCGTTCAGTGAGCCACATGCAGCTCGGAGCAGAACTACCACGTCTTGACCTTGAACTTCAACTTCAGAACAAGTTTTGAAACTGTTCTAACTACTTTTTTACTTTGTTAGTAACAGTAAGAGAAATGAGCTTATAGCACTCCACAGATTTGTTTAATGTTTCATAATTTGAATAGGAATTTAAACTTTTTATTCATTTAATTTTTGTTTCTTCTTTTTATTAGTCCACTTTTGGAATTTCCATGCTTCAGTTTCTTACGAAATGCAACGTCGGAAGCATACATATTTTATTTTAAACTCATAAATCCAAACAAAAAGGGGAAAATTAATTAAGCTTTAGAATGATTATGGTGTGATCTTTTTTACTTGTCTGCTATCCCTGTCTACTGGCTCATCAACATTCTGGTCTGCAGTCTTTGACACCGTTTGTTTCCGAACTGTATCCACCCAAAAAGGAAGTCATTCCCTGGGTTCTTTAGAGGTGACTCTAGCTTTTAGGACTGAGGTGGTTCACTTCACACCCTACAATTGGCTGCCATGAATAGATGGGGCAGAGAATAGAACTGTAGTAGGCCTACTGTTGTTCTGTGGTCCTGTTTAAAGTATTTTTTGGACATTTCATGATTGCGTTAGCTTTAGAAAAAAAGGCATAATATGTCCCCTTTATCACTTTAACTGAGTTAATAAAATGTTCAATAAATTTAAAGTATTGCATTTCAAAGGCATTTATGTACAAAATAGAAACACAACATAGTCTTATATGTGTATCCTTTTTGTAACAGTCCTGAATGTTGTTGAAATTTACATTGTGGAATGAAAAACTAAGCTCATTTCTACTATTGTTGTAGTAGTACTTTTAGAAAAATACAGAAGGAAATCTATGTCAAAAAGCTTTGCAAATACACTACCTGTGTTGGCTTAAAACTGAGCAGACAGAGACAAGTGACACCAGAATGTAAATCCCAGTTAGCTTCAAAGGATTTAGGTAAACTCTGAAACAGTGCTTATTGCTCTCTTATCCACTTTTTGTGTTAATGAAAAGCATGTCCTGAATCTGTCAGTGGAGATTAGGTGAATATCATTACTTTTGTCCTTTTGCCAATGTAGATTCATTGAATCCACAGGGATTATAGTCCTACCTATTCCAACTTGTATTACCTTTCCCTGCCAAGGAAATTTAAGAAAGGTTGAGCTGAGAATGACTGCAGGTTTTAGAGTAAATTTTAACTTCCACCATTTCTGAGAGATCTTACCTTTTTGTATCAGGTGTTTTGGCAAAAATGTTAAGATTTCAGTTTTATACCGTCTTTATAATGAGCAGTCACACTTCCAAGACAAAAAGACATACAAACAAAGAGAAAACATTTCCAGTTAACATTTGCTTCAGGATTGTGGGCACTGAATTCTTTTTCTACATAAGATAAACAATGACGAAGCACATAGCAGGGTGTAAACCAATCCTTGACTTCTAGTTTAGTGAAGCTATTGGTTTTTAGAGTTATATGGAATGCTTTAAAAATCAATGTGGACAAACAGTTTTATAATGGCTTTCAATTTTATCACACACCATCTGTTTATAGTGATGACTCGACTAAAGCGGAAACCCAGTTTGCACAGTCAACATGGAAAGTTTCAAGTTGTCCACCCCTTTCAATTTTTTTAATATATCAGCACATCTAATTTTTGAAATCATCAACAAGGAAAATAACTGACCTTTTGTCTCCTGACATGACCTCTGCGGAGCCGAGGATTACCTGGCTAATCAGAAGCACTTGGACCAGTGTGAAGTCTGCTGTGGCCAGAGCTCCAGCTCAAGTGAATGAAGAGACAGCCTTTTTTAAAGAGACATTAAAATTAACTCTTTTACTCTTTATTTTCCATTGGGATTTTCTGTAGTGATTATCACTCCCACCCGACCACAGGGCTCTAATAGACCACCCCAGTTTTACTGGGCGGTGTTATTGTCTTAAGTGAAATGGAGTTAACTATAATTATAATAGAAAAAGTATTTACCAGAACATGCAGAGTGAGTGGCACAAATCACTAATGTATATAAACACAAATGAACTGTGCAGAAAATGTAGAGGGTACCCCAAACTCTGATGGTCCTCAACCTCCTACCTCCCCACCATTTACAGCTCAACAGCCTTCTTCTTACTTATTCATTTAAACTGGAACAAAGCACAGAAGGGCAACAATATATTTTTCAAAGAACAGAAGCCTTCACTTTGCAGAACTACGTGCCCTGTTTTATTTAGTATTTTCCTATAGGAATGATAAACTCATTAACATCAACCAGCTAAGAGACACCGTAAGCTAAACGGAACTTATGTTGGTTCTGTGACCTCTGAACAATACATTTTATTATTTCTTTGCTCTTAGCAAGTAAACGATCAAGAACAATAGTTTATTAGTTGAACTTAACTTTTACTTTTGAAGGCTTGATATTTTCAGTTATATTCAGCTATATACACATATCTGCTAATTTATTCATATTCTTTTATTAAAGAAAAGGAAACATTTCTTAATAGTAATTCAAATAACTGCAGACTGAAAAAGGTAATACTGTAAAGATAAATTTTTCCCTAAATTATAATTTAATAAAATTCAACATTATTATTTTGTATTTAATTGAGTTAAAAAAAATACAACAACAAACAAACAATATGGTCCTGGACCAATGAGAGCAGTCTGCTGGTCAACAGCTGCAGAAGTCTAATGGAGTTACAGAAAACACCTGATTGCAGTGATTGCCTCAAAGGATTAGGCCTACTGAACAAAATATTAGCCTGTAAGTGATATATCAATTTCTCTTTTTTTTTCTCAGTTTTTTGCTTATTATTACTTTTGACAATTTCAGCTTATTAAGGTGACAAACTGTTTTTTTTCGCCTTTCTTTAATGAAAGGGTATAAATAATTTGACAACACTAAATGGCTTAAAAACAGTGAAACACAACTGCATTTTTTCCTTTTATTTCTCCTTATTTTTCTTTGCATAACTTCATCCATCTAAGTTTTAAATAATGGAGGAATTTCTTTTGTAGGGAACTGTGTGTTTCAGATCTGCTTCTTTGTGCCTTGCACAGATAAACATACAACACTGCCTCTACTAACAGTCATTATGACTTCAGACTTTAAATGAAAAAGCCTTCAATCATCTGTTATCGGTTGAGATAAAATATGTGACTCTTCTTGACATGTGTACATTCACAGAGAGAGGAATTATTTTCCTATAAACTATTCTAAACCTTTTGGTTTCACCCATCTAGTGGTCTGACAATAGAAAATAGATCAATTAAATTCAACTGTGAATGTAGGTCAAGGTGAGGGAGGGCTTTACACACACACACACACATATATATATTAGGGGTGGGCATAGATTAATTTCTTTAATCTAGATTAATCTCATAGCAATCTTGGAGTTAATCTAGATTAATCTAGATTAAAATGGCTCATTTTAAGCAACAGCCATGTCATTGAACGCGCCAGTTCCTCAGCGTAAATTGTGCCAGGTATTCATAGTGCTTTCCACAGAGACACAGACTAGCCAGTCATAAAATGTAAGTAGCCATTTCGGGGATTATTTAAAATTAAAAGCACTATTTTTCAAACTTAATAAATATATTTGTTTATTGAAACTCAGTTATAAAGAATGAATGCAATGAAATGAAAAATTAAATGAGTGAATGAATGAAAAATATGTATATGATACGTAGAAAATGTCTATTCCCAATAAATACCCGGAAACATGTATCTCTCCTGTAACTAATGAAAACATACTTGAACCAAAGTGATTTTTTCCAGGTTCTGATACCAATTCTGATAGTGGTAATCATGCACGCCGAAAATTGATATTTAGAACCAATAATCATTTGAAGTAAAAATTTTACTCTTGACTTGAATTTTTGTTGAATTATAAAAACCCCTACTACATTTAATTTAGTTTAAATGCTTAATTTCTACTTGTCATTCAACAATTGCCGCATCATAAGTTAA
>JAVQJG010169233.1:0-10914 GCA_036024015.1 Craterocephalus amniculus
CCATGCACACACACGCATACACACAAGTACACACACACACACCCACGCACACACAGACGCACACGCATACACACACACCTCCACACAAATACGTGCACACACACCCACGCACACACACACGTATACACACAAATACGCACACACACACACACACACACATGCACACATGTTTTTAAAACAAAGAGCTCCAGGTCACATGATCTATGAGAGACGGACCCACAACTGCAAACTTACAGAGTCTGGTTGTCTGAAAATGGCAGCCACCTCAGAGCGCCGACACACATCGAACACTGTCATCAACCCTAGAAATCATCCATTATTACTCACATTAGGATGATGTTTGGGTCAAAATTTACACGGTATCCCTTTAAGAATACAACAGCACTTTGTTTCAGCTGTGGTTGTTTTAAAAAGACTTAATGAATAAAGTTGAGTTAAGAATATAATATATGTTTATAATATATAATTGTAGAGTTACCTTTTGTTTTAAGCAAAATAGCTAACATTTTGAATGCTAATAGGCACTAAATAGCTAATATTAGCATGCTAACAATGGTGATGGCTATGTCCGGATATCCACGCTATCCCCAACATGGTGCCCTATATAGTGGACACACTGTTGCCTAAATGTTCAGATAGAAAAAAATTAAGTAGTGTACTAAAAATTATCCACAATGCATCTTGAAAAGGAATAAGCACTGCTGGTCACTTGACGGTTAATATAGACCTTTGTGAGCAGAAGCTCTAATCACTGACATGGTGGCTTGCTAACAGCAAGCCTCATCCGCTGCAGAGGCTTGTGGATCTTCAGTCTCTCCTTAACCAGCAGCGACCAGCAGTCCTCTCTGGCTCTCA
Organism: Craterocephalus amniculus; assembly: GCA_036024015.1. Classification (NCBI taxonomy): domain Eukaryota; kingdom Metazoa; phylum Chordata; class Actinopteri; order Atheriniformes; family Atherinidae; genus Craterocephalus; species Craterocephalus amniculus. The sequence continues at coordinate 856 of JAVQJG010169233.1, forward strand.
GCGAACAGCTGGGATCCCCTTGGAATTTCAAACTATTACCATTCATCCTTATAGGCCATTCATAAAGTTAAGTGCCCTGTCATCTTTGTTTAGGAGCTTGCATCTGCCAAACCGGGTTGCTTTCTGTCTCCCTACTCCAATAAAACCAGTTATTCTTTTCCAGGAAATGACAAAGTCTAAAATGCTATTAAGAATAGAGACCAAACTTCTCTTTTTTATTGCGGAGCCATGCCATGCAGGAGAGATCATACAGCACAAATGAGGACTTTAACTCCTAATTTGGCACCACTTCAGTCTGTTCATACACTCCATGGGGTGCCGTTTCTGGAAGCGACCCTGTCACATCTTTATCCCAAAGCGTATCCATTTATACATAAAACTCAATAAATGTTTATAAACTAAATAAACTCTCTATTAATATCTCTATTTGTAAAATGCACCACCCTCTGCGAACAGGATACAACTTCATTGGCTGGTTGTGAAGAAAATAGAAAAAACTAACAAAAGAAATGCAGACAGAAGGATGATGCAAGTATTTTATACCACGTATGGTGTTGTATAATATTTGAGTAAGCTCAAAACCAATAATTTTAGTGGTAGAGAGCAATAAGCAGAGATTCCCCACAGGAGCCATTCTGACATCGTGTGCTGATTTATGTCTGAGAATGTAATCAAGTCGGGCCGATAACATCCCCGGAGTAAACATTTCTGCAAGGCCACGTGGACGTCACGTTACAGCACACATTTCTATATACAGGAGGACAGTCTCTATAGACTGGAGCCCGACTCATTATCTTTACAAGACAAAATCACAAAGAGCAGATGTGAAGCACTTTCTCCAGTCAGATGTTTAGTGATCAGCTAATTATCAGTATCCTCTTTACTTCTCATTTAATGTGAGGCAGACACAAGCGAGATCCACTAAAATACCATGTTGAAGTAGTAGCAATATTAGCATAGATATAAATGTAGAATAAAAATTATTATTGATTCATTTGGACATTATATTTTACATTACATAACGACTGATTTGAGATTTTTTACTAGTGCAGTCAAATAAGTAAATGAAAGGTTTTCGTGGAGCTTACATTTAGCTCTGAGATGTTTCTGAAGCCAAATGGCATCACGTAACTACACTTTACACACCTTCTGTTACAAGAGTTGGAAGAGACACTTTCCAAACTTTGCTCAAGCTGAAATAACCTCTGACCACAGAAATACTAATCAAGTAAAAGTGCCTTAAATATGAACTACTGAAGCACTGAAGTAAAATTTCACTAACCTAACCCTGAATTCAGTACATCTCATTTATTTGTTTTGCAGATTTGCCATCTTCATCCAAGCAGGTTTAATTCACTCCTGATATAAGGAAAGCAATTATTTAAATAAATAAAATAATCTAAGTGGGAAATGAATGAACAATACCTGAACGTTTAACTTCAGCAGAGTAAAGAAATATTTGTTCTATATAGTTGATCCACAGACACTGGGCTCCACTGCGCCTCTGCAATTTTTTAGAAATAATTGTTAAATTTACTTTGATCCTGTTCAAAAGCTCATAATTTGGTAAAAGTCACATCTGTCTCCTGACCATGTGTGAATGTTTTAAAATGTTTTTTAATCTACTGCTACCTGCAGTAGATTCTTGGGATAAGAGAAAATGATGTCATCATTTCTCTCATGAATCTCTCCCCCCTCTCCAATCTGTCTTTACAGCTTTTCTGAAGTAACACAGACCCATAGCAGTAAATCTGTCATTGTGGTGTCAGTGCGGTGACTAAAAGGCTCACTCACAACCGCGTGTTATTACTGAATATTTCATGTTCATTCTCACAAATACGGGAAGATTTGTAGTAAAGGAGTGGGAAGTGAGAAGAAATATGAGGCAACAGAGAAAGATATTGATCAAGAGACAAACAAGGTGTGGTCGGTTCACGCTGGGGGATCTTTGCCTCACAGAAATGAAAGAAAAAAAACATTTGGGACGCTTTATTATGTCTTTTTGCACAGTAATAAGAAAGATGCTTCATAATAAATGTTTTCCTGAAATGTTTTGATCAGTTTGAGCTCTGAAGGTGTTTTTTTTCCAAATATGTCAGTTTTTTCAGTTTTTTCTGCGTTCAAATCCAGTTGTGCAGCCCAAAAAATATCTTTAGTAAATCTCTGCCTTTCCTTTTTGACTTTCTGCATCTTCACTGGCCTTGCAGTGCAGCAGTCTGTGGATGGTGCACAGGCTTAATTCTTCTAATTAGTTCATCGGCTGCACCTGCATTTGTGCATAGAGTCTGTCTGCTGTGGCTCACAGGCTGCACAGTAGCACTGTTGCTCCATACAAAGCAAATTCCTGGGCCGGAAATGTCCCTGTGGCGGTCACATGTCCTCTTGATCTGTGCTTCTGTTTTCATTGAGGACCCCCACCCTGTGCTAAAACCATGTTTTTATGCTTTCAAAACTGAGATTCTCACCATAAATAATGTATTCTGGCTGAATCCTGTCCTTCCATGAAACCAAAGTTTCATTAACAACATATATCTTCACCTTTTTCTTAAAACAGAAAAAATGTGTGGATATTACTCACAAAGGCTCTTAATGTTCAGAGACTTGGGGTCCCCCTGTGCCCTTAGGGGTTGGACCAGTGTGAAGGTGCAGACATGGCTGCCTCTTCTCAGACTGCGATGACTGATTGAAGCATTGTTCAAACTTAAACACTTGATTCAAGAAATGGTTCATCACTCGAAGCTTGGTGGCCCAGTGCTCCAGTAGGACATTTAACGATGAATAAAATGAAGTGCAGCTGGAAGATGCTTGTCCATGAACGTCAAACAATGCCACCACGGGAGCTTAAGAACGCTTCATCAGTATCTGGCATTAAGCTTCTGGAGCAAGACGACTCTGAATATGATTCTTTCCTTAGAAATTACAATTTCCCTCTGGGATGAAGTAGATTTGCATTCATGTTCATCAAATTTGACCCTAACATACACTAAACTTATATTTCATGTTGAGACATTTAAGTCCTGATGATTGACTGACTGATTTTGAACAAATGTTTAAAACTGTGAATCAGATATAACAACAAAACATGAGTGACAAGCAGAAATTAAAGTATCAGAAAACAGGGAGGGAAAGCAATCGGACAAAGAAAATCTAATGTGAATATAATATAAACTATATAATTTCACATGGGTGAAATTAATGTGTGTGAATGTTAGCTCCTAAGCGCCCAGTATGTTCCAATATAGGTGCTGTGTGAATGGGTATGAATGGGTGAATGAGATTTGTCATATAAAGCGCTTTGAGTGGTCTGTGACTAGAAAAGCGCTATACAAGTACAGACCATTTACCATTTGCCATTTACATGGGATTGGTGCTTGTATATATGTATATATTAATGGTTTTGGTAAAGTGACTTTTGGAGCTCATTGGTGAACAGGTTAAGGGTGTGTGGGTAAAGAGGAGGTGTTTAGAAAAACAGGACGGGCAACGTATAACTTGTTGGTTTTTTTTTGTTTGTATCTTTGATTTATTCTTTTTAACATTTCATGCAACGTTAATGGAAATGTTAGGTTTACAGTACTAACATACAGTAAATTGGGTGGGTTATATTAACAGAACAATGATGCAGCTGTGTGGTGTTAGGTGATGTAAGCGAACAGTGACTGAACTCCTTAGAGGAGAAAAATCCAGCTTGTCCGTGTGAGCTGCTGTTCGGCTGCTCCTCTTCTCATTTGCACTCCAGCATCAGTGAAACACTCCAGGAAATGGACTGGGATTTACACAATACACAGCTTACTTGCTTCCTGCAGGACTTTTCAGCCGTGGGAGACATATACCACTCACTAAGTTAATAATTGCTCCGGTTTTGGGACGGAGGAACAACCACTCAGGGATGATGGTGGGACAGGAAAGGTGTCAGGATGAAGACAAAGGCTGTTTTCATCTTTGGTAACTTCCTGCTTTTCTTAGTGTTTACTTACAGAATCATTTTACAACAGGTTGGCGTATTCACCCACCTTGACTGATAATATCAACAAACAATAATAAAATTATACCAGGTAGAAATATCGGAAATACTAAGCAAACAATGTAATTCTGCAGCATGTAGAACCGCTTTTATCAGCAAAAATTTGAGGTAATGCCTTTATCAGTCTTATCAGTATTATCAGTCTTTCAAATCAGTAAGGAGGAATTTTGACATCTTTCCACACAAGACTTGAGTTAACAGAGCTCTCTCAAAGTCCCACTATAGCATTTGAGTCACGCTGAGATGTGGACTTTGACAGGATCAATGCAACATTCTGATTATTTTCTTTTTTCATTCATTCTGTTGCAGATTTTCGGCTGTTTGAGATCAGTGTTCTGTTTTATGACGCAGCTCAAAAGGGCAAAACTGTAACTTGATGGCAAAATGCACAGAAAACTGGCGCAGTACATCTCCACTTCGGTCTCATCTTTCCAGAAGTCTTCTGGTTTGTCTGACCTTAGGATGAACAGAAGTTCATGAAGTTCATCGGTATTTTTTTCCATTTAGAGCTCAAAACATCTTTATAAACTAAAGATCAAAGTCCAGTTGCCACCTATTCAAGACCTGGCAAGGACAAGATTATTATTATTACCTGAAACATCAGAGGAAAATACAAATAACTATTTTTTATTTTACAAACCAATGTCAGATGAGTAAAGAGGTCTTAATCTGCTCAAAACCCCCACAGTTCAAAGCGGATTTGTTATCATGGAGCTCTCAGGCAGCACTTGTCTTAAAGGTTTGTTTTTTGCAACACACACGTTTGTCCAATGACCCTGTTTTTTAAGTTCAATGAGGTACTGAACCATGTGATTCCAGCAGCACTACATGACGTTACAAAAACTCACTTAGTGGAAAGAAAAGGTTAGAGGGGCATTTCTATGTTTTGAGCAAGCTAACTCTGTTGCTGCAACTAAAATAAAACTGCAGAAATGTCAACAGGCGTGACCTTCATGACTTCATCCTCAAAGACTCCAAATGATATTTTTAGACTTGCTGGAAAGCAGCTGCAATCTTTCAAGAATGTATTTTGTTGCAAAGATGTTTGTTGGACATGAAAGATCCCAGTTTGTGGTTGTTGACTGATATTCCCTTGAGGCTGCTGGTATCTTCAGTATGTTTTGCATGGTCGAGGCATCAGGAGAGCACACCAGTTAAACTGGGAAGTGAATATTTGTTTGCATGCATGGTTTGAAAATGGGGCTTTAAGTCAGAGGTGTCCAAACTTTTATAGCCACGAATCCCAAGACAGTGCAGATTATCATTTATTTTTTATATCAACGTACATTATCTTGGGAATCACCGGGGTAGATTACACATGTAGACAAAATTGTTGGTAACCTTCGGTTAATGAAAGAAAAACTCACAATGGTCACAGAATGGTAAATGGACTGAACTTGTAAAGCACTTTTCTAGTCATGTAACTGCTCAAAGCGCTTTGACACTATATGTCTCATCCACACCCATTCACACAGCACCTATGTTGAATCATACTTGGTGCAGAGTTCTAATCATTCACACACCCGATAAGCACATCGGGAGGCAGGGTAGGGTTCAGTGTCTTGCCCAAGGACACTTCGGCATGTAGTGGAGGGGAATCAAACCGCCGACCTCCTGTTTAGGAGACGACAGCTCTACCCACCTGAGCTACAGCCGCTATTTTGTCAGAAATAACTTGATTCTGATAAAAGTGATGATAAATAAAAGTTCGATCAAATTTAACCATTGAAAGTTAGACATTTGTTTTCAACCATGCTTCAACAGATTTATTTAAAAAAATAAACTCTTAAAGCAGGCCTGAACAATGTTCAAAGGCACACGTTAATCCAAGGTGTGTCCACTAAATAATATTAATGTCACAGGTGTATACAATCTTATAATAAGTCAGTGGGTTGATATTTGTTAAATAATAGACACATTTTATCTAAAAAAATAAATTTATGTATTTTTTTAATAAATCTGTTGAGGCCTGGTTGGAAAGCAATGTCTGACTTTCATTGGTTAATTTTCATAGAATTTTCATTTATTATAGTGTGTTTATGCATAATCAGGGTGCGAATTAATACACGCAGGTTTCACAAGTCATCACAGTCAAAACTGTGGTTATTGCCACAAACATCCTGCTACTACAGCTGATACAACCATAAAATAATGCAGAAGAGACAAAGTTACAACTCAAGCAATAAAATGAAACAGGAGAGAAGCTGATATTTTGAGCATTTCTGTGTTTTGTCACAGCAGCAAACAGAATCCACCAGAAGTCGCTTTGCCGTCCTTATTTCAGTTTTAAGCTTTACGAGTTTTTATGATGTCCAGAAACAAAGTTATTTCTGGTGCAATTGTAAAAATCTGAATTTAGCTTATGCTTGTGCATGAAAGTCAGTCTACACATAATATTGATTTTTGGTGATTATTTAGCCTCAGATGTCTGCAAAATTTTTCACACCCTTACATTAAAGAAAAGGCAAAATTCTCAATTGTCACTCAAATAACAGGATGCTGGAAAAAGTAACAATAAATAAAACATTTGCCAAATTATAATTTAGTGAAACAAGACATTGTTTTATAAATTCTTTGAGTAGAAAAATAAAAATAAAAAAAACAAAAAAAAAAACAACCAAACAAAACCCGTCCTGGACCAATGAGAGCGCTTTGCTGATGAGCAGTGGACCAGAATACCTGCCAGTTCCAGAAAACACCTGATTACCGTGATCACCTCAAAGGATTGTTCAACTAAGTATTAGCTTATGAGTGACTGGGAAAGTATTTTATTCAATGCTGTGACTGCCTTCATCTGTTTTTATTTATATGTGTATATATATATATATGTCTTTTATTAATATTCAATTTAAAAGCGCATTATTTTACTCAAGTACTCAGTACTTGAGTAGCTTTCTCATTAAGTACTTTTTTACCTTTACTTGAGTAATTATTTCACTCATTTTTACTTGTACTTCAGTCAAATATTCCTAAAATAACAGTAATTTACTGAAGTATAATTTTGGCTACTTTACCCACCTCTAGTTGTTTAAAATACATATTTTCTCTTAATGATCTGCTGCCACACGAGCCACGAATTTAAACTGGGTTTTCCTCTAGTTCGAGTTCCTCTCAAACTAAATGTAAAACAAAAAAAAAATCCAGTATTTACACTGTGGTGTACATTATTATCCATCGTTTTGTGCGATGAAAGCGGTGCGGTCCAGGACCTGATCGATCCTTAACATGGTGTTAACAGGCTTGTTCAGTCACCCACACAGCTGAGCAGACAGGCTGCCCGAGGGCCTGCCTGATGACAAAGAACAATAAAATGAAGGAGCCACTCAGCTGGCAGATTACTAAACAAAACCCATCTTCGCTATCAATGCTGGTTCACTGTAAATCTGCAGACTGTGCAGCGGCTGCACGGTGTCAAAAGAAAAGGAAAAAGGCAGAAGTTCATGTTTGTTCAGGTTAGATAACAGATGGGCTGATAAGGCACGAGGACACGATTTTTAATGTTGTAAATATGAGGATACAGCGGGATCAACCGATGGCAGCGGAAGTCTAGTTCGGGATGATCTGCACAGATACCAGAACAGCAAATAAAACCATCACTGCTTATGATGATTAAACACCCTTTATGATGAATGCAGTTGCAATTTTAAAAGTTTCTTTTTCAAAGTTTGACCTGAAGATTCTGATTATTTAAGGGTTTGTTCACAACTTTACATTGAAGCCCAACCCAAGAAAAATGGGGAGAAAAATCAACATTTTTAAATCTTAATTCTTTAGTTGGTCCATTAATAAAATGTGGGGGAAAAAATTAAGCATTTTCTGCAAAATATTCACAATTACCACGTGATGTGTTGGAATTATTTTAGTGTAGTCGTCTGCTTCCTGGTGTAAGGGCAGAAGAAACGATTGTGTACGATTGTGTATGGGGTAAACTTCACCGGGTCATGCCTTCTGTTTGTTACAAAGACTAATCCAGACGTCTTCATCCAGATAAAAACAACTGAAAAAATGTTTTTATTTAAAACTCTTGTTTGATGGTTCTTAATCCTTTCTGATAAATCAATATAAAATTAGATCAAATAGGACTTTTTTTCCCCTCCACAAATCCTCAGCATAAAAGTTTAATATTTTTTATTTTGCAAATGAAAACACATACATGAAAGAATTCAGGAGCTCCATGGTTGTCCTCATAATTATTCACAGTTTCCTCTGCAGACACCAGTGAAAGTTAGCAGCTTTCTTATTAGTTTGTTTTTGTCTAAATCCTCAGACGGAGAGAGAATAAGATGCTGTTTAGGTTTGTTGTTACAGAACTTCCTGACTCTCATTGAAAAACTTCCTCCCTGACAAAATGCTTGCATGTTCGTCGTTGCTCGTCGGTCAAGCTGAAAATCCAGTCACCAGCCGAGCGATCGGCGGGTCTCCTATCTATTATATCGCGTGCCAATGCTGCTTACATGACCAAACATCCTCAGCATTAGCCATTGAGGCAGCTCACACACTTTTATCAGAGCAATAATAAGAGATGGCAAACCATTAAGAAGTTCTCTTTAAACTTTGGATTCAGCTAAAGAAATTTGGATTGTGTCAGACAAGATGTTATGTAAATGAAGAAGTAGTTTTTGTATCATAAACTTGTGAAAAAAATAGTGTGCAAATTCCAGGATGTAAAAGACAACAACAGCTCCCACTGAATCAATAGAAATATATCAAACTGGAACAGATTCAACCATGAATCTCTTTTTTTAAAGAATAGACTGTGCCACATGATTTGGATATAGACAGTATAAACCTTACTTGTATTTAGTCTCATATAAAGTATTCTAATACACAGAAAGAGGTATTTCTGTCTCTTCTGGGACAAGATGGACTTCTGTAGCAACACAGTTCATAACTGGACCTCAGGGGAAATATGTGCTCCTTTTTAAGAGCCTTACTGTAAATGTATACCTGGGCCTGAGTAGTAAATGGAACATATATGTACTGTTACTTATGTATTCTAGAGTACTATGGTGCAATATAAGAAAAATGTATTTGTAGTTTCACTGTACATTCAAAGCAGACATTAAAGGGGGGGCTACTGAACTTCTCACTGAGATGCACCCTGAAGGCTCAGGGGCCTCACAAACCTACGTACCTACATCCTGTCTCTTCTCTGAGATCTCTCCACATTAAAAGTCAGTCCAATGTTAGCTTCTGTCTTATTTCATGCTCTCTTTCTTTTCCTCAAATTCTCTAGTAAAGTTCTGTTCTTCACTGAATCAGTCATTGTGAGCGGTCAAATCGCCCAGTGTGTTGATATCCGGTTGCTGGCGTGAAACACTGCCACAAAAAAGTTGTGAGATGATTCTCAGCTTGATGATGCTCCAGGAATGGAGATAATAAACATCCGGTGGCATCAAAAACACATTTTTAAAGGTTAGAAACTCACTTTGCATTGCTTTAATAAATGACTAATGGTTAACTTTTTTAACTTGTTTTGCATCTTCCTCTCTTTTGGATGGTGGATGTAGCTCTTCATCAGGCAGTGGAGGTTTGCTCCCAGGTTTCTAAAGGCCACATGTGTGTCCTCAGGCAACATACTGAACTCCACACGCCTCTGATGTGTTTAATGGCACATGAATGAGCGTATGATAGAAGAATATGATTATTTCATTCTTTTTGCCTGTGGTGGAAGACACGTTTTTCTACTTTTAACACCTGAACACCTGGTGTCGCAAATTTAAATCATAACTCTTCAGGCCCTCGGTTATTATTTCTATGTCTATATCTTATTTACATATTTGCAATTATTCACTCCTATTTGCGTATTTCTTTCTATATAATTCATTTTTTATTCATCTTTATTGATTCCATGTTTAGTATTGTCTGCAGAATTATTACTACCCTTCCATTACAGAAAAAGCAAAACTTCTAATAGTAATTCAACTAACTGGAGATAGAAAAAAAACACAATAAAAAAAATTCTCATTTGTAGTTTTGTTAGATAAGACCTTATTGTTCAATCTGACTTGAAAAAACAATGATAAAAAAACAAA
>JAVQJG010169252.1:0-17892 GCA_036024015.1 Craterocephalus amniculus
AGTATAAACAGTATTGTCTGACTTTGCTCCTAATATCTTTGTAACAAACACCATACATCAAACCTGCCAACTAGTTTTTGCTTCGGAGAGCAGCTGCAAACTCCTTATTTTTGCTTCCATCTCAGCATCCTGCAGATATACTGCACACACACTTTCATTATGAAAAAATAAAATGTTTAACACTGATTCAAAACTTACTTCCGAACTCTTCTCAATATTCTGTCACTGTCTCACCCCGATGACACCTTCAGTGGAGCAGCTCTGGTTACGTGCATTCCTAATAAGCTGCTTCTTTTCACTGAGGTAGTGCAATTGTGCCCGGTTGGGAGATTTGTAATTACTGCAAGGGTGTGATTGCATTAGCCTCGTACCTACCTGTTGTTAATGACATTACTACTGTAGGACGAAATTCATTAGACATAGAGCACTGAGTTGGTCTCCCTCTTATGCAGTTAGACACACTGAGGAATTGCAGACTCTGTTGTAAACAGATGCAGTTTTGTAAGGCTGCTATTTGTAAAAACACACAAACATCCAAGTCTAGATTGAATCTGCATCAGATGTCAAATCCTCACAGGAAAAAAAAAGAGAGATTCCAAATGCGACACGTCACATACATATTAAAACGTGCAGATTTACATTCATGAAGTGATACGCATCCCATCGGCATGACAGGAAGTCATCAAAGTCAGCAGGCGTGCCAATAAAAGATAAAAAGCATACCTGCCTGCGCCTAAATACTGTGCCAGCGAGAATCAGCTGCATGTTTATCTGCGTGTGTTGCTGTATCTAGCAGTGAGTATCCAACTGTAATATCCATGGATCAGCTACGGTGTTGATGTTGGCATGCAAGCTGTCCTTCTCAATAAGCTGCCTCTGCATCCAGCAGTCCCAGTGCTACCCCCAGTGCCAGCACCGAAAGGGGAAGGATTACCTCCCCAAAAACTGGGAAAGCTTGTTATTCATGTTGCCATGCTACATCCGGGACGATAAATGAGATACCAAGAGGCAATAGTTCTATCCACCACACGAAACCAGCAGGAAGGAACTTCATGTCTAAATTGTATCTGAAAGCTGAACCTAAAACATACTACCATACTAACAAATGAGCTTCTTCAGCAAGAAGAAAAGCAAGAAGTCTTGTGACAGATGGTGTGACCCTCGCAGCCCTGATCTCAACATCGCTGAATCAATCAGGGATTTGCATAGAGCAAGAGAAACAAATGACACAGACTGAATCCAAAGACTTTCAAGATGTTTCAAGCAGCTTTTGTCAGCCCAGCAGCCTAAGAGTCGTAGTGTAGCAGAGTTTGGTGATGCTTTTAAGGCCTGTACAACACTTTCTATTTACTATCTAGTTCATTGATTTAAACTTAAAAACTTAAAGGAACTATACTTGATATTATTTTAATCTTTCTAAGAAAAATGGTTTTCTACGTGGTATAGTATGTGGTAAAAGGGGTAATTTCATTACAATTAACGACTCATTGATTGCGTATATGTACGAGTTCAGGGCATTTTAGTTTACGAAAGCAGCTAGTTTTTTTAGCATTGGCGTGACGCGCTCTCTCTGCCCGGTTAAATTTTGGAACGTCCAGACTCCGATCAGCCAGTATTAGCGTCCCCTAGTGATCCGGAGTCAAATTATGAAAGTTAAACCCCTTAGCGAAGAAAAAGTGTCACACAAAAGCTAAAAAAAAAATAGCTGCTATCGCTAACTAAGCTAGCCGGAAGGGAAATCGGGTATAGTCCCTTTAATGGATTGTACATTTAACTGTCAGAAACTTTTAAGAAAATGACTGGAATTTAAGGATTTGGATGCAGCAGATGTGAACATAGAAGATAAAGAATAAATTCACATTTGACATGAAAAAACAAAACAAAAACAGGACACTTACCTTTAGGTTGAAGACTGCTGGGTTTCCAGGGCATAACTTTGCAGCTTTCTCCACCCAGAACTCTGCTCTGCTATCAGACTCCTTCTTACTGACAAGTAACTCGGCCACCTTCAGCACCAGGTCTCTCTGTGCTGGGTTCAAGTCAACTGAGCGCTGCATAAAACACAGAGGGGGGAAATATTAGCCCAAAGCAAATGTACAGCAAGCAGTAGCTTAAAACATGTCCCCGACTGTCTCTATTAAAGCAGATGTTGCATAAAAAAAATCTAGGTCTTTTACACAAGCTTCATAAACCTCCAGTTGTTGAGTTACATTTATGTGACATCCGAGGCATAAGAGCAACTGCTTTTATATCCATGATTCAACCATTAGGAAATAACCCCCCCCCCCCGATATTTCTTTCTGGGTGCTCTAAATTTTAAGCTGCTGTGCCAATAAAAGCCAAGAAGAGGAAGCAGAATTTGTGGCAGCACTCTCCAAAGCAGTTTTAACTTCACATGTAATTCGTTTACAGGGCTACCTTATCTGCAAACATGAACAGAGGAACTCTCAGCAATCTTGTGACTCAGACTAGGTTCATGCAGTCATTATTGTTAGTTTCGTAGGTCCACATTAAATCAATAAAGGATTGTTTTGATAGATCACTTAATGCTTAATAGTCTTAAACTTTCAAATTTGACATAACAGAAATAAATGTCTACAGAAATAACATAGAGAGCCAAATTGGTTTGTTATGGAGAATGTTCTAAAAACATAGATAAAGTATAGAAAGACAGATTCAATTTACTACTCATGTCATTTAATGGGAAACAACATATTATGCATGTTTTCCTGCATTTGATGCCATGAATGTATGTTTTTCTTACTCCAGACATCTTGTTTCATGCCTTTCAGAAACAACATAAAAAAAGTTAAAGTTATTTTATTTCAAATGACATGCTGCTTGTACCTTGTAACATCCAACAGCCTTGTTGACGTCTCCCTCTCTCTCATAGAGCTGTCCAAGGAACTTATGGGCTTTGGGATCCCTCTCCTGCACTTTGAGATACTCTGATACATGTCTAGAAAAGCATGAAACATGCAACCATACAGTAAATATGAAGCAGGAGGGATACAACAGCGGGGTAAAAAATGAAGTGCTCACATATTTACCTTTTTGCAAGTTCATATTCTTTTGCTTCAAAGTATAATTTAGCAAATAGAAATCCTTTCACTGGCTTCTGTGAAAAGAATACATATAACTCGATGTTATATCTTAAACATATTGTACATATATATATTTAAAATGCAACATAGTTATACATTAACATTTTTAAATTAGTAACCAGCCCCCCATCCCTCCTGATTAAAGTATGTTTAGACATCGGTGCTGACAGGAACTGAAATAAAATACTTTAACATTTCGTTTTTGATGCAAGGCTAATCTATTGACAGTAATACTTTGCAATTTTGTTTGAATGGATTCACATTTTAAGAAAATACTATTAATTGAATCACTATAGACTCACATAATACATTAATCTTATACATTCGTGCAGGGGATTATCTTCATCTTGCGATGTCAAATAAGCTAAATAGAATTAATGAGATTATTGATTGCGCTTCGTCTTGAAATGAATGTTAGTCAGTTTGATAGTGCGCAAGTTTGTTTTGGTTCAAGAAAAACTATTTACCTTTCACGTAACCAAGTTTTTAAGTGCAGTTTCTTACAACAATTAGACGCATTTTGATCCAAAGGTACAAAAGTGATGTTTTGCCGTAAATATTACAGAATGCGAGGAGAAATGGTCAAACATTAAGGCTATGCCTGTCGTGGCTAACTAGCTAGCGCTTCTGTAACAAACCGCGCATTTCTGAGCGACTCCACCGGGCGTCATAAAGCCGGTTAGCTAGTGTCTGCGCGGCTAGCCTGGGACGGCAAACACAGGTTACACTGACGGTAATATTTTAAGAAACTGGATATATGCTAAAGTGATTAAACCTTCAACTGATGTATACTTTAAAATGTGTCCAAGCTGAGTCCTTTTACCGGCTGGGTGTCACATGCTGGTTTGACATAATGGCAGCAACACGCTAACATTAGCCGTTGGCTCAACTTACCTCTTTCAGTGAGGGAGAGGAACTCTGTACTGTCGAAACGTAGCGGTCCACTTCAGCCTTACTCCGCCGCATGACTTCAGATGTCAAGAACTTCTACAAGGTATGGCAGCAGTGCATACAATATCGGGAGTTCAAAAAACAGGGGGGAAAAACCCAGACATTAATTTCTGTTCGTCCGTCACTCCTTCACGTTAACTCCCCATGATGATCCTTAATGCGCAGGCTCCATACCGTCAAATGGCAGGAGATCACGTGGGTGTGGACGTCGCCTCAACCAATGGCAACAGAGCATTTATTTAACGCATGCTGACGCACTGTCTTTTGAAAGAAGGCTGGGACCATGGATGTTATAAAACATGCTGGGGACCCAGCTTTGACTTGGTTTAGGGTCGAAAATGAGCTTTGACAAATTTACTTTTCTATAAAAGTAATTATTCTGCACAGCACAGATGAAAATGAAATTTATAAAATAACATAAATGACAGAAAGTACATATACAAGTAACAGAATTGATAAACACGCAATTCTTTCAATTAAATTGATAAAAGCAGTAACTTAATTTTGTGTCCATGAATTAATCGGGTGTTTTTTTCGTTGCATCACATTTGTCCAATAAGGTCGAGTTTGTAGGCAGTTAACGAGAAATGTATTGTTTGACAATCGACGCACTTTTGACTGTTATTTAATGACTAATAGTGGTCTATTATTGATTACTTGTAACATAATCATAGAAGTAAGAAATTAAAGCTAAAAAACAGTAACAAATGCACTCTGCTACAAATTACATGTTTATTCAGATAATCTGAAACGCCTCTCTTGAATATGAAGAAAAAAGACCTACCATTAAGGTCAAGAGCATGCACTTTGGTGTGTTATGAAAAAGATCAATGCACAAAAAGATTAAAAACTCAGCATGGAGTCGACTCTTTAACACAGGTAATGCCATATCAAATAAAACTATGTACCAGACTATTTATACTCCCACTGGAATTCTGCCTCACAACTGGATGTTTCTACGTGTGGCTTCAGTAAGGAAATTCACAACAGCAAAGATTTTTTTTTTGGTATTAATATTACAGACTGTGATATTTTTCTTTTAAACTAAGAGGACAAATAAACTTCTATAACAAAACACACTGCAAGCGAGGCATTATGATCATGAGAGAAGTTGGCTTCCTTTCCTAAGTGAGTTTAAGCCCCAGGGAAGTCGGTTCATTTCCATTAAGAGGATCACTTTCCTAGGATTACAAACACAGGCAACTTCTATTTAATAACATCAATCCCCACATCCGGTCTGTTAACACCACGAGCCATCATGCTGCAACACACAGAGTTTTGAAGCTTACCATTTTCTGTATTTGTAAACACAATGTCAGACATTTTTCCAACACAACACCATTTTCAAGGATGCTGATTGACTGTTTTATGTTCTTTATTTGCTTTGACATGTTGAATGTAACATAACAGTGGATTGAAAAAGAAGCCATAAAAAAAATCTAAATTAAAATACATGGATTTATTTCTTGGCATTATGTCATTTTTTTGGTTGAACATATGATTTCTAAAAAGAAACTGGTGACTCAGTATCAGAAAGTACCAGTGAGGAAAGCAGCAAGTCATAAAAAGAGGTGTGACACATAGTTTAACAAGGCAGTCTAATATATCGCAGGTGAGTCTATTACAGTAGCATGCAGTAGCACATCATAAAATTATTTCTGCACAAAGATATTCAGCTAAGCCCTGTGATTTTGCATAGTTAAAGAAAATACTTTTTCATTATGCATAAAATGATAAATATGTGGAGAAAACAGGAAACATAATTTATATACATATTTAATGCAAATGTATTTTTCATTCATGTTTTGTTTTTTATTCAACTCAGTTTTAACGTAGATTCATAAACATCACAAACAAATTGGACAGATTTAATTTTTGGCATCACAAAATCAACACACTTGCAAAAGCTCCATGTGCTTATTAAAACTCATGCTCTCATTAAATATAGGACCTTTGTCATGTATTTATGCTTGTATGTACTATATATCTAACGGTGAAGTAAGTGAATATATGTAAAAATATACAGTCTAACATTTGAAAAAGAAGGCACTCAGGTTAAAGCTAAACCTCCTGACTCGTTGGACTGAATGAGCAACACCGACTACGGAGCAAAATGCCAGATTTGGCATGTTCCAGCTCTGGCTTAAAAGGGGTTAAAGGTAAATTGTTCCATTAAATAAAAAACCTAATTGTAACATTGACCAAATAATTTCTATCCTAAATGACCCTCAAAGGCTGTGAGAGAACACAACCACACGGATAAATATCCTGCTCAACTGTGTGTCTACTTCCGTGCAACAGTTTCAGACAGCTTCTTCAGCCTCTTCTTCAGCTCCAGGGGGAACTTCTCGTAGCACTTCTTACACACTGGCTTCATGTCAAACTCCACAAACTTGTTCCTGTGGTGGAAAAATGCACAGTTAGAGCTCAACACTCATAAATCTGGTAGGCAGTGTCAATGCCACAGTTTGTGGTGGGACAAATGGTTTGTTGAGGTGTTGGTTTGTGCTTGCATGTTGGTATGCAGCCATATTTTCATCCTTTTCTTCAGAGCTCTATAACACAACACAAGCAGCGACATGTTGATGTGGAAAATGGTTGGTGGATGCAGAGCAGAAGCATCTTCAATTATTATTTTCTGTTTTCTCCAACAAGACTGAACTCTTTTAGAAAGGCTCATTAAATTCAAGCCTGGTCTTGTGGTTCTGCATGATTTTTGTTTGTGTTTGACACACTGACAGCTTTCAGCTTAAGCGGTGAAAACTTTTCTGAAAGCAGTCATTACAACAAAACTTATTCTTTTTTAACATCCACCAACAAGATTATTTTTCTGTCCTTGATCAATGAACATTTTTAAGATTTTTGGTAAACTACTGCACTTCCCGGTGGTCAGCCATGTCTACTTCCCTATATGGAGCATAAGCAGTTAAAATGATGGCATTGCCAGAAATTTTTACACCTCTTTTTTGCTTTGCTCGTCTTTATTCCTAACTTCTTCTGAAGCCAGCTGGACTTAGTTATTTCCTCTTACTTCAGCAGGGAAAGCAGCCCCGTCTCAATAAGACCAATAGAAAGGTAAAGCGGGATGAACCTTTGCCTTTACTATTGAACAGCAAATCTGCGTTGTGTTGTTTTGGTCCTCTGTGGCTGGTCTGACTTCCCTGATTGGATGGCATGGAGTTAAACTGTTGACCTAGCATCTGTTTTCTTGCTTTAACTGTGTCTAACTCCACTAGGTTCATCGTAACAGCGATCAGTTGATGCTTCTGAGGTAGACTGCAGATGACAGTCGCAACATGTCAAAGTAAATGAAGCCTCTTCAATAACTTAATGTCTGAACAAAAGAAAAGACTAAGTTTAACTGGATCTTCTCTCGCCCTGCCATCCTTGAAGCCCATCCAGGACCCCTCATCAAACATTCCTAGAAAATCTGAATGCAGTTGAGGAAGAAAGTTTGATCCCACAGCTTATCTCTCCTCAGTCTCATCGCACCAAACCATCTCTTCACACCATCTAAACAAAATGCTGCTTTTCTTAATTGGCACAAGATGCTTCAGTGACCTGTTCATTGATTATAGGCTTCATTCAATCAGTTAAGTAAGAAATATAACCTTAGATATTTCCAAATAAGGCACTATTTACTCTGCTGTCAGTATCAGGCATCACAACTGTGGATACCATCCTCACCTTGAAGTAAACTATACAAGGAAACAATTTGTTTTTTACATCATTTGACTAGTAGCTGAGGTATTGTTCAGATATAAAAAACAAACAAAAAATAATAATTTGAAACTAAATGCTCCTGATATCTCAGCCATTTTTCTTTTGTTCTTTTTCCCCCCTAAAATGTCCACATCTTTAGTTTTAAGGTATTCTTTATGAGAAGTGTATTCAGTGTATTTGTGGTTTTTTGTTCCGTTTTTTTCTTATTTAAGTGGGCTTGTCCAGTTATATTTATGAACATGTTTCATGTTCTGTAAATGTTAATAAACATATTCAGATCTAAAAAAAACCTACTTTTCTGAATTACAACAACTTGGCAGAGATCATCTGCTCTGATGTAAGTCTACATGAAGATAAAAATTCCTTATTTCTTTTCAGTGTTGGGAAAACCTCTAAATTCTTCCCCTCTGCTGCCTCTTAGCGACATTCCCTCTCAAAGACCGCAAACGCCGCCAGAATGCGTCATGATCGGTGGAACCTCTGCATTCCCGCAGCTGAGGCCAGAAAGCTGCCGGAAGTGATTACGGCTTTGCTCCTTACACCAGACAGACTGAGAGATCCAGGAAACAAAGCCTTCCCTTCTCCCTGCGATTGATCTGATTTTCCTGTTTGCACAGCGAATGCCAACCTGAGTCCTGATTGCTGGTTCCTGCTCAGAGGCGATCACGTGCTGAAACATTTTCAGCTCATTCAGATTTGTTCAGTTAGTTTCCGTTCAATCACCTACCAACTCCCTGCTTTCACTACTTGGCTAAAAAGCTAGGGTGAACAAACTCTGAAACTATGATTTAAATATTAAAGTTGGAGTGGAAAATGAAAATAAGGAAGCAAGAAGGGTGGAAACTGACCGAAGGAATAATAGTTGAAGTGAAGAAAAAAGGAGAAAGTGACGATCACAGACACATAGGAATCAATAATTTCTTCTTCTTCTCTTTTGAGTCGCGTTCGCGCTTGGCCAGCCGACGTTTCATGTCATCTGGCAGACGTTCATAGCAGTGTTTGCACACCGGCTTCAGATCCACCTCCACAAACTTATCCCTGACAGAGCAGGGAGGAAGGAGAGATAGAGAGAGGTGCCAAGAGAAGGGAAAGAGTGAAGGAAGAGTAGTTGGACAGGACAAAGACAAAGAGAGGGAGGAAATATGATTGTTGAAGAGAGAAGGCAGAGGTAGAGAAAAAGGGAAACATGGAGAAAGCGATGAAGGAGAGGAGGGAGAAGAGTGCACAAGGAAACAAAAATAAGTGAAAGGTGAGGGATCAAGGAAAAAGTAGGACTGGGAAACAGATCCCAACAGCAATAAGTCAGAAATAAAGCAGCTGTGGAAGAGAAAAATGACAGAGCATGCAGAGAAAATCTGGGTATATAAGATGATAATGTGTGGCAGAATTCAGCAAGTATAATTAATGAGTAGAAAAATGACTACAACTTACTTAAGAGTGAGCTTGGTGTTGCAGGTGGAGCAGGCAAAACAGTTGACGCACCAGGCTTTGTTGAGGGCTGACACCACTGCAGAAAAAAACAAACAAATGAGCAGTGTTACAGATTATCATCATGTAATTTAAATAAACCTCTCGTAATGTTCAAATCACTCTGTTCATAAATCCTTACAGAGTTTCTAAATCAATAAATACAACAGAGAAAAATGTTACTATGAGTACTGATGTCAACTCTTTCCACAAACCATTTTATGCTTTCTAAAAAATAAGTTTTCTCACCGTCTCCTTCAATAACGCGGTTGCAGTGGTAACAAACATCTCCAAACAGCTGAGTGAGGGGAAGGAGGGAAACAGAAGGTTAGAAACAGAGCGGCACATCCCATCAGGCCATTTATCATACAGGATCTCATACAACATGCTGTTTCTGAAACCATGGAGTCAAACACAGGCTGCAGACTGCAAGGCAACTGTGAACCTTCCTGGAAGCACCAACAGTATTTCTAAGAAAAAAAAAACTTCATCCAGCTTTTCAACACTAGGTGGAGTCATTACATTACTGCTTGTAACGTCACAGCTACCACATACGCACATTTTCTGAACATATCTTCTTTAAATGATCACAATAAACTGAACTGTTTTCCTATTTTTTGTAAAGGTCTGATATTTAATTATTAGTCACTTTATTTCCTTTTAACATTGACCAATAAACCATATAAATAATGTGTTTTTACTATAAATGTGTTATCAATACACAGTTACTTATTTTCCTAATTCACCATTGTCTTGATGGACTAAAATGCAGCTTACATCTTGTGTTGCATACATTTTTTGTTAAGCTGTGGACATGTAGGCACATCTGAATTTGGGAAACTGCTTTGGAACAACTTAGAAATCTTATGTTGTCTTTCAGTGTATATCAGTATGAGTCATGCATCACATGGTGGGTGTTACCTGGTTGTAGTGGGTCTCGCAGTACGCCAGGCCCTTGCGCTCGTAGTGACGGTGTCCCAGGAAGGGTTTCTCACACTTAGCACACACAAAATGCTGCAAGCAAACCCAAGGCCAAGCACATGTGGTCAACACAGCCGTCAACACACTCAGACCGTGTTAAATGCAGCAGCATAGTCTGGTTCAAACGTTATCAGACCAAAACCAGATGTCCTGTTACTGCGTCCATACAGATAGTGGAGCTAAAGGACCAAAAAGTGGTCTCAACACAGTGTGGCTCATGCTGGTAACAAATAAAGGCTCTTACAGAGTGTAATACAGCCTCATCAGCAGTGTAACCTCACAACTTCACATTTTATCTGATGCTCAGGATTATGTAAAGTCAGAGTTTAGAAAACATAGTTAAATGTAAATCAGCCATGAATAAAAATATGATCATAATTCAAGATTGTCAAAGAAGTTGAAAAGGAAATAACGGGGAAAAAAAGTCTGTGAGGTGTGTTTGAGCAGAGAAACAAGGAAAACCTACAGGGTTGCAGCCCTCTTAGGACCGGATTGAGTATGGGTGCTCTAGAGTAACCCTTGTATGGAGGCCAGTGGAACGGAGGCAGGCAGGGAGACGGGACAGCAATACACATCAGTCAGATACTTAAACGCCTCACCATATCAAAGTGTCTCTCACAATAGGCATGCCCGCCTCGTTCATAAAATGGGTGGCCCTGAAATGGGCGCTCACACACAGTGCACACGTGATGCTACGTGTGGAGGAGGAAACCAGGAAGATGGAATGAAGATGTGAAAAGACAGAAGAAAAGATGAACATAACAAAGACTGACAGATGATGGAGAAATTATAGATACAGAGACGGAGATACTGAACCAAAATGAGAAGAAAAAGACAGTCAATATGCCGGTGTAAAAAACATAAAGAGTTCAGGCCATAGTCCAAAACTTATTTTGATTTGAAATATATACTAATCTTACTTAATTTCCTGTGAGGAAACCCCCTGAAAGTTGTAAAAATAAGGGGAAACTACTGTCCTTCTAATAAAGACAGTGGTAGATACAGACAGAATAATATCTAGATGAAGAAGACCAAAAGACAGATCTGAACATAGCTAACAGATCGCACCTCCACATGCCACTGCTTGCCCATAGCATTGACCACACGGCCCTCAATGGGTCTCCTACAGGCCCCGCAGATGGGCACACCCATCTTGTCATGGCAGGGTAGACAGTAGAGTTCCCCCTTCAGCTCCCTGGCATCAGCTGTCAGCTCCTTGCTGCATAGGAAGAGGTAAAGGATATAAAGCAACATGTGTGACACTATTGTCAGATCAGGAGTTTTAAATCAAAAGAATTCATTTATATATATTTTACAAACACAAAAAGTAAAGAAGGGTTTGAAACAGAATATAAGTGTAAAGAAGAAGAAAGTATCTAATTGTCTGATTCCAGGATTATATGCACGCACACATGCAAGGTTTTTGAGTCTGCAACTGCAATTGCACAATTTGTCCACAAGAGGGAAGTACAGGGTCTTTGCTCATTAGTTAGTCAAAATAAAATTTTACTTGTTTTTTTTCTCTCTATAGACACATGTAAATGGTTAAAAAAAGAGAGTTTATTCAGGTAAAATATAACAAATCCTGTAATCCTATAATATAATCTTAATTGCAATGAAGTTCAGTTGCTGAAGCAGTTTAATAAATATGAGTAACTTGACAACCAACCCAAAATCCCTCTGAAGGGCATTTCAGGGCAACCGTCAGTCTGAAACTAGCATGTTTTCAGGATTATTCATAACCTGGAGCATACAGCTTCCTCTCTTGCTTTGTGCTGTGCAGAATTTGTGAAAGTGACACAGCTGGTCAAGTATGTGCATGACTGTTTACCCGCAGTTGTTGCAGTTGAAGTGATCAGGATGGTAGGGGTCATTCTTGAAGAGCAGAGGCTGCTCTTCAATGATGGCGTGACACTTCTGACAGATGTACTTTCCGAGGCCACGAGCTTTCTCTCTGTTATGGCATGGACGACACAAGTGCCTGATAGGAGAGACACGCAAAGACAGGTAGATAGTTCATCCCCTTCGTTGGGCCAGATAAACAACTACATCTCAGCTGGGATGTTCTCCCTTCCACACCGAGCAAGCCAGTCAGTTTTCTAATATTTCAGACTCAAAAGAATAAAATGTCCAGACAAAAATTGTTAAACCTGATGCAGCAGACAGTTCAAATAATAAGATATTAGTAAAGGTTAAAATAGGACTAACCGTCCAGCATTTTTAACAAATCCAACATCTGCGAGGACAGCCTGGCAGATATCACAGCAGAAGCAGTCTGGATGCCAACTGTTGTTCATTGCCTTGATCACACGGCCAATAATGAACTCGCCTGAGAGAAGAACAGAAATTTACAAAGAAACTCCAGTCTCCTCCTCATATGACCCTGAAGAGGTGGGACAAAGTGAGATGCACTCACCACACTGATGACAGCAAGGAGCAAACAGCATCTGGAAGTCATGTTCACAGTACTTCCTGCCTTCAAACTGAAAAGGAAACAGACCACATGTACTGAGGACATCATTAGAATCTCTCATCTCTAATTAATCATACCTATATCTTCATGTTCATTTTGAAGGTATTTTGTAGTAAAACTACATTAATTGAAGACTTTTTTAGGGCCAAATATGAATAGACTGCAGCCACAGACATTAAATGAAAGATGGAGGTAGCCACCATGATGCCACAGTCTGGTTTTAGGACACTCATTTTGATGCATCAAGTTCACCACAGAGCTGACTCTATGGTCTCTGGTTCTCACAGCCAGATGTGATCGGCAAAGGATGGATGTGAATAAGAAGCTGGACACACCATCAGGAGTCTCAAGTGGTTTGCTCCATAGGGCTAGGACTTTAAAGGTTTATTACAACTACTGTAATTACACATTAAATCGTATTTTGAATTCCAAACAAACTTTGTTCAAACCGTACAAAAAAGTACACAGGGAGCCTTATTGAAAGGAAAAACAGCAGCTTTGTTGAGTTCTTTTCCTCATGTATTTACCGTACTACTGCTCAAACAGTCACATAACAGGTCATATTCAAATGACCGTGCATCTACAATAAGAATGATAATGAATGACAGACAGGCATCTTGAAACATTCATGTTACTGAGCAGAGTCTGAGACACACTCCCTTGAATGAAGCAGCAAAAGAGTCTCAGGTTTTCAGAAAAAAAATCATCTGACCTTGTTTTGAAGTCAACCAGCAGGCGATTTACTGGAAGAAGGCCTCCAATAGTTCAATATTGCATTAAGACTGTGATTACCTTTCTTATTCACTTCAGCATGACAATTTATTTTCTTAAAGAATGTCTATTATCTTATTATCTGACCCTTGTATTTAATAGTGATCTGCTGTTTAAAAGGACAGGTCATCAGCTTATGAAATAAGTAACCCCATCTGTTTTTCTCTTTGTAGAGCAATTTCTGTGTCCATTAGTTTCCTGTAAACCTGCAGTCCTGTCCATACAATTAAATATTTACTGTGCGTGCAATCATAAATGTCTAAACAAACACAATACACATAAACTTCAGCATTTGAAGTCTTTTCAAATGTTTAATATAATCGGTTGTTGTGAACTCATGACTGTGTCAAGCATCTTTTCGTTTTTTAATCAATAAACAAAAGGCGTGTTACCTCATAGAAGAGTCCCTCTGGGAACTGTTGGAAACACTGGGCACACACAAAGCACTGCTCGTGGTAAAGTTCCCCATTGCTGTTCACTATCTTCTCTGCAGGGGCGAAGCCACTCTTGCAGCGCTCACACATGGCGTTGGCCAGTGCATTGGCCATGTTGCTGAGGAGAGGGCAAAATGAATCTGGATGAATGAGCAACAAAAGACTCCTGGATATGTCAAAATGAAAGTAAATCACATAAAATAAACACAAATGATATGGAAATCTATAAATTGATTACAATCACCACAACAAAACACAAATATAATTTCATTGTCCTTTGCGAGCATGATAAAATCTTCCTGCAGAGAGCAGTAGTATGTGCTTCACTGAGACATGGCTGCATGAACACATCCCTGACTGTGATGCGTCTGTGCACGGTTGCAGACCGCAATAAACAGCTGAGCGGAAAGCGGAAGGGAGGTGGCATTGCAGTGCTGGTTAACCAGCGTTGGTGTCCTCCCGGACATGTCACTGTTAGAGAGAAGATCTGCACAAGAGACACAGAACTACTAGCTTCTTGCATCGGACCTGAACAAGCCTCTCACTGGAGATCATTGCTTTCAGCAGCCTGAAGACTGAGAGCACTACAATAATGAACTTCGCTTTGGGATCAATAAAGTATTTTTTCATTTCATTTTTCATTTATTTCTTACTCAGCTGTCAAGTGTTGAATTATAATGTTAAATTAAAGCTGAAAACGGATGGTCCAACAAAAAAGATCTAGATATTTCAAAAAGACACATTACAATGATATTAGAATCAATGTAGTCTAAATAGCTTAGTCTGTGTAACATTGGTGAAGTTATCTGTTTGATGCCAAAGTCGTAGCTGCTGTGTTATTTCCCTGCCACTAAAACAGCTCCATCCCTCCGTACCTGTTTTCAGATTAGCTCTCCTCGGATCAGGCTATCACTACTCTATCAGCACAACACATTTGTTCTGATCGGAATCAGTGAAATCTGATAAAAGCTTTCAACTTTTCCCTTTATCACTCCAAATGAAAACATGTTTCCTTATTATGTGGTAAGACACAGTAGATGAAATATTAAATATGTTCATGTAATGTTTTAACTCAAATATTTACCCCCTCATAGCTGGCTATACTGATATCGTGTTTTTGTTTTTTTGTTTTTTTAAAGTGGCTCAAATTTAGTAATTTTACTCAATTTGATATAAACGCTCCCAAAAATGTTTCAACTTCTAGCAGAGATTTAGATGAAAAGCCCACATTCCACACTCACATCTGTACACTGGATATGACCTTACAACCAGAAGCCTGTAAGCTTTGTTGAACAAAAAGGCTGAAAACAGGGAAGCAATGCTAGCTTTACTTTCTACAGATAACAAAGTCCTTGTATCAGAGCTTCTTAACACATGAAAACAAGACATCAGAAAGTCCTTTACAAAACAAAGCCACTTCCAACAACAACTTGCTGCATTTCTAACACAATTATGAAAAATATCAGATTCATTAGTGAATTTTAGTCTCAGTGATGAGTGGGTTCCCTCCAATGTCCTTCATTCAAGGTATTATTTAAGCGAAGTAAAAATAGGGGTCAGTTTAGAAAGTGGTACAGATGATGTTTATGATCTATAAAGTGAATGCATTTCAATAATTATAAGCACATTTTTTAAGAATTACTCTCGTATTTGGTGTCTTTCAAACTTTCCAGCAGTAAACTAGAATGTAAAACAGAAGAAAAAAAAAGTGTTTGATTGTCTCTTCTTTCAATTTTTTTCTCCCTCATCCTTTAATTTTCAGTTTCCTCTAACCACTTGGCTTCCCCTCTAGGCGGCTGGCTGATGACAAGGCCATTTAGCGAGACTGGATGTTACTGCACCAGCAGAGCAGATGACAGGGTGGAGGTGGAAGGAGCAGGAAGGACTCGCTCTATGTGGCGCTGCCACGTTGAGAAAAAGAGAGAGGAGGAAGAGGTGGAGATGGACCGATGACCGCACAGAAAAGCAGATAATACTGAGTGGAGAGTGTGGGAGACACGGCAGAGTTTTGTGTGTTTGTGCCTGGGAGCGAAAAACAGATTCTTATAAAGAGGTGTGAGATTAGACACAGACGCTGACTCTCACCTCAACTCAGCTAGATCTGATTTTAATGAAACCACCAAATCCTCCTCTCCCTCTTCATCTGTGTGTGTGTTTGTGTGTCTGAGTCTGATGTGGTATTATGGTGCTATTGTGGGCTCAGTCTCACCCTATCACTGGCTAAGGAGCTTTAGAGTTGATACTGCACAGCGTTCATTGTAGCTGTCTTCAGGTCAAGCACAAAATGTCCACACGCACTCCCTGGCACATGCACGCACTCACATGGATTAGTAGTATGTGGGAAGCTGAAGGGACCTCCCTAAAGCTGCTGGCTGTTTGCCAACCAAAAGCCATCCCTGGAAGCTTCTGTCAATAGCTGAGCCACACAGCAACTTCAGCCACACAGAAATGAGCACATTATCAGTATCAGAGTGATTTCTGTTGAACCACGCTGTGCTGGGAGCTCCGTGAGCCCTGCAGGTAGCTGAGGTTTGACTATCTAATCCAATTAATAAGTTTACTTCTTACAGAAGAGAAAAGAGTTGTTTTAATTATAAATTTAAGTTCAGCCTCTTCCAGATTTCGTAATATCTCTTAGGGTTTCTTCGCAGTATTAGAAAAAAATTTACCTATGTAGATCTTTATTTCAGGACAAAACCTCTATTATACACTGTTAATGTAAAAAAATAACTGTAAACATCGTCAGGATGCTTGTTATTCAAATAGGCAACAAAGTTTAAGATATTCCTCTGTGCTTACAGTATTTCCCTTTAAAGTGTGCTTCAAATGATTATGCAGGGAGTTTCTCTTTTAAAGGTAAGTTTAAAACGTGCCTTTTAAGTGTAATGTTTCTAACTGAATATCTTTTTCATGTTCATAATCAGTGTTTTATTACATTCATTTCTCTAAGTCTCGTTAAATACTCTCCCGAGTATGTTAAAAAGTACTTTCTATTTTAAAAATTCATTTATTAATTACTTTTTCAAAACACATTCATATCATCAATGATTGTGTTGATCGTGTTTAATTATTTAAGCCATGTCTTGTATACCATTTCTTTTCCATTCCATATATCTCATGTTCTACCTTAACTTATTTTATTATATTTCATATTTCATATATTCAACCTACTTTGCCTAAGTATTTATTTAATTGATTTTCCTTTTTTCAGCTTGATTTTTTTCCAGTCTAAATTCCCAATGTTCAAGTTTTTCTACTGAAAGGACAATGCATGTTGAGAATATATGTAGAGAATGTCATGGAGAAAATGGTTGGCAATCATTTGTTAATAAAAAAACGAGGTAGATAAAAATTCACTGAAAATCAAACCTTGCTTTGAATTGTTCAACCTTTTGTGGTCAGGGATACTTGATGGGTAGTGTGATGGCCGCATCCACAGCCACACAGCGTAAGGCGGTAACCTTGCACCTGCACATTACATTTTGTTAGTTTAATCACATAACATTTGTTTAAGCTTATTTGGAATTGTTTTAGTTTCTATTTGTTGGCGCGCACATTTAGACACTATTATAATTTCAACTTTGTTTATTTATCTAACATATTTCTTTTCTCATTTAATGGTGCTGGGGGAGCCGCTGGGGGGCAGAAGTGAAGCTGGAGGAGAACCTGAATGATAGGAAGTGGGATGGGCCACTTCCAAAGGAGTCTTGGGAGACATAATTAATTTAGTTTAGTTTCTTTTGTAATTTACATATGATTTAAGTTTTGAGTAGTTAATTTGGTTTCTTTTGATAATATGTTTGGTTTAGATAATTTGTACACTTCTTTAGTTTGTATTTGTTACCCCCCTGTGTTTTGTAAATGGTCTGATCAGCCAGTATTCAAGTTCTCCTTTGTGTCCTGTTTGTTAGGTCAGTTTGAGTTAAGTTGGTGGTTTGTTTTGGGTCACCCTTTTGAATTTAATTCAATTTTGTTCTTTTGACCTCTT
>JAVQJG010169255.1:0-15855 GCA_036024015.1 Craterocephalus amniculus
AACATGAGTTTCCCTTCAGTAAAACATAATTCTCTACATCTCAATACTTACAGGCATGCATTTTCTGTGTTCCTATAAAAACTTAAGATTGATTCAAACATAACAATCTTTTTTCTTCGTCTTCTTCTATCTTTAACACAACACTTAGGCAGCTCCAGTACGTCTGTGACTCACTAGCGCCCTCTACCGGAGTGGCAGAAATACTGCACATCAAGAGCGGCAGCACAACCGATTAGTCAGAGTCAGAACGGTTTTCATTATTTGGATAGATAAAAATAAACTTTATAATGTTCAAAATATGAAGTTTAAAAATTAGACATGTATTTTTCAATTTAAATATAAAAATAAAAAGCACTGTATGTGTTCATTTATATTTTTTTCTGCATCAATCAAAAGAGGCTGAGTTTTTCACGTCAAAGAAGGAAACAAAATTTAACACTCAGCCTTTTATAAACCTCTAGTATAAAATTATTTTTATTTTTTTCAGTGGAGATCATAGATATGTTAGAAACCTTTTTGTCATGATGCTTGAGGCTTTAGCTTCAAGTTAGGGAAATAATTTGGTAAACATTTATACAATAATTTATACTTTGAGTTCGTGCAAGGGGCCGGGGATTGCTTTATGTCAGTAAACTTCACCACAGAGAGTTTTTAAAAAAAAAAGTAACTGTGCCTGTGTGTGAGTGTTTTATGTATGGGCTACTTGCCAGAAGGTTGGTTGTAAAGCAGGGAGTATGGAAACAGCATGTTTATTTCTCCTGAGTTTATTGTTTTTACTGAACATAATTCAATTACTTGTCCTCACCTGTTTCAAGTTATGAACAACCACTTTGCACATGCGAGTCAATGTTTCTTTTAGTGTATTAGTGTACGGTTTACAGACATGAATCACTAACAGACTATATTAGCTAATGGACCACAGCCTGTAAACCGTGCTTAAAATGTCCATAAGTTGCAGAAACACACTAAATTAAATGATGCGATTGTATTTCTTTGTTTTATTTCTTACTTCGTTCCAGCTTGCATCTCTTACTCAAGGAAAGAAACATAAAAATGATGGTTTTATATTTCAGAAGATTTGAAGCTCATTTAAAATTTGTGAGTAAAATCATTTTTACAATTTAATCAATCTCAACTTTTTCACATTACAACTACCATGCTTTTCTTATTTTATTCATTTTATTCCATGAACATACCGTTCAAAATCACAGAGTATAGACAGTTGGCTCTCTGAACCCGACCTGGATCAGCCTACATACTGTATTTTCATTTCCAACTCGTCACTGATGATGTTGGATTACATCAGTTTTCATGCCAAAGAATTTCTTTTTATCACTTTTCTATGTGCAAGGACCTACTCTAATGATAGGAAAATATCATTCTGTAGTGCTGGTATATCATGAATTTACTATGGTATGTAGGGATATTGGAGGGAAACTAAAATCTGACTTTTGAGCATGCGACTCATTTCCAGTTTTACCTTGAGACCTTTGTTTTCTTGTTCATTTCAACTTCTATTGCTCGACTACTGTTGAGGTGAATTTCAAATTATTCGGTATGAGCTAAAATATTTTTATTTCAGAGAGCTTTTCTGTTGCTTAGGATTTATCTCTAAACAGCGACTTTACCAAAACACAAAATTCCTGCACATGCAAAAAAATGGCACTTTTAGAGTACCCTGTGTGTTCAAAATCTGCACAGCTGGCTCCAAACTGAAATAGCAGCATGACAAGTTGGTTGTGCAAGCAATTTAGGGAAGCAGTGGAAATGGAGTGAATGGTTTTTTTATTGGAACTTTTCCACTTTAATTTTAGTAAGAGAATTTAAACATAAATATTTCTCATTCAACATGAAGTGATTGCTTGGAGGAGTTATGATGACAATGATTGCAAAGTACATTTGAATGCAAATGACAGCTATGAATTTAAAATCATTGAATGCACAAAAGCACATTTGGAAATATGACTGAAGGAAATCTCAATCTTGTTAGTGGCGATAGGAGTTTGGAATCCCTGATGGACGAGATGAAACCAAATGAGGTTTTGCTAATTAAATAGCAGCATTATAACCCCCTAACTGTGGCATTCACGCTCACTCTCTTCCCAATCTCTCTTTTTCTTTCTCTCTCACACAGACACACACACAAAGGCGTAAAACTGTGTGTGCAGCAGAGCAGAAGGTCTCAGAGGCCTAATCTTGGAGCTAGCAAGGTACAGCCATTAAAACTGACAGGCCAACTAATTATCCCAAAAATTACAACATCTTAATGTTCGGGCTCACAGCAATCTTTAATGTGCGTTTGTGTGTGTGTGTGTGTGTGTGTGTGTGCGCACAAATGCAAGCTGGAATATTTCCTTGTTTTCAGTGTGCGTGCATGTATAGTTGAGCGAGTGTTTATTATGCAGACAGCTGGAGGTGGTCTCTTGCATGCCGAGCAGAGAGGACAGATGTGTGCTGCGGCTCTTTGTTCTGGTTCTGCAGTGCTTACCCTTCTCACACTAGGAAACAGTTCAGAACTCAACAAAGTCTTCTATGGTTTCCATTTCATCGCAACGAAGACTAGTTGTAATAAAAAGATGTAAAAGACTGCATTTAAAAGAAATATTTCAGACAATAAACTTGCATTTTCCTTGTCAAACTAACTCCTGTTCTTCCTCTCTTCCCTTGTTTTAATCGTCCCCTCTGTTGTGTTTTGCGATTTCTGTGTAATCCTGTCTGATTTTCTGTAATATTCACATCCATACCTAATCTTGCTGCTCTGCCATCAGCTTGATGAAGAGAAAAACTATGACACAGCTCTGTTTGGTAACATTTCACATGAGACATAGAATATAGCCGAGATCCTCCTGCATGTAAACTGATACAGACTCTAATACTATAAGAAAGCAGAACACCCGCTGCTCCAGTGCTGTCAGCAGTAAGCCGGAGGGGGGATGAAAAATCCTTTGTTATGCCCTATGACATCAGATGGTCAACGTGATAAGAACTGTGCAAATACAATCATTGATTCTCATGTCTGCTACATTTCCAGCACCCTGTAGGAAAGAAGAAAGAGGATTACAAAAGGAACAAGAGGGGATTTACCCCAAATGCCGTTCAGCTCATGACACAATATTACCATGACATGTCAAGAGACCGTATCGCTAGAGGTATGATCGTAATAGTTCACATATTTGAAGATTAAAAGCTGCGATGGAACTGAGATACTTGTATATATTTCCGATAAGTAATGGCAACTCATTAAAAACAAATACTGTCTTGTTACTTTTTATCCATCTTCAAGACTGATGTCATTTCCTCACTATGTGCTGCAAAATTTGCTTGAATCCTCCATTTCTGATTCAGAATAATGGAGTAAAAGGACAGAAAAGTTCAGTTTCATCTTCCTGCACACAAAAACACAAATATACCAAGTAAAAAAGCTGCAGGTGTGAGTCACACTATTTTGCTCATGCCTCAAGGTCATTAACTGTGCACCTGACTAGTTAGATTTAAAATAAATTAAAAAAAGGAATGCAAAGCCAGGGATAGTTCATGGAGATATATGAATACTGCATGAGAGCCATGGAACAAAAGGTTTCAGGGCAAACATATTTTCACAGTCCAACTAATTTTCAAGTATTCCTTTCTTCTCTGAAGTACTGCGCACAGAACAAACTTTTCCTCACTGCTGAGAAAATCTAACTCTTTGTAATTTTGGGACAAAAGATGAGAGAGGAGAGGATGGAGGTCGAGACGCTGATGAATGGAGACTGGCAAGCGACGGGGACGAAGATGGAGAGAGGGAAAGCGGATGGACATCTGGGTAACAGTGATGGGATGGCAGATTGATTTGGAACAAGGCTGAGGTGCTGGTACAGGTCAAAGCCGCCATCTATATTACAGCCCCAGACTATTCATTTCATCTACTGTTAGACTACCATGTCTGTTCATTGGAGAAGAGAACAAGAGAGGAGGCAAGATTTACAATTATGAGAACAGAGTGAAAAGGCAGGGTGATAAGATAGAGGCTGAGGGGGTTGTGTCAACAGACAAATCATATAGAAATCTCACTTTGAAGATTGTTGGTACAAGAAAGAGAAAACAGCCAAATAAAAACTGGCAAAATCACTTTTATCGACCTTTCAGAGACAATGTAAACATCACTATTTGACATGTTGAAGCATCTCCGTTTCCAGAAACAGTTCTTCACTGATACTTAAGTGTATATCTATAAATTTTACCTCATAAAAACATCAGGTTTGTCGATAACATGCGCATATAACAACTACTCAGTGAAATATAAAAGTACTTCCAAACAGATGGACGAGAAGCTGAATGTAGTAATTAAAAAATGAGAAAGCCTACTGTCTTGACAATGAGTTATGACACAGCAAATACTGAGATGATGGAACCACAAGTCTAGCATACGCTTATATCAGTTTTGAATGTTTTCCTTTGCTCGCTCTCACACAATTAGAAGCAGGTCTGGTAGCTTTTGCTTGTGTCTTACTGAAAAACTGAGTATCTACATGTATAACATGGATTTACAGTGCTGTTTTACAGTGTCAGGAACCAAATGCCTCAGTGCTGAGGAAGGGTTTTGGCACTTTGAAAACATCCCAATATTTTCATTGCATGCAATCTTATATTAATTTCCTCATTCTAAGGATTACTGTCCATTTCAGGGATCACCAAATCCGGATGTCTTGGGGCATTGTCCCGCAGGTTTAAAAGTGTCCCTGCTCCAACACACTTGACTCAAACCCAAGAAGTCCTTATATGGACGTTCCTGGTACGTGTCAAACATGTATATGTCAATTACCCATAAGAGCAGAAATGCAAAAGACATGGCTGGCTAGTGTCCTTAAGTGGGCAGGGGTCAGATTAGCACAGTCATAGGCCTTGTATAAGTGGTTTAAGAAAAGAAGTAATACCGACATGTCATAACTATATTCTTAAAATTTTTTAATAGAAAAACCTTTTTAATTATCATTTCGAGAATTCATTTGACAATGCATTACAAAAGTTGTGGTGGATCCTTAAAATATACACATACAGACATTCAGATCTTTGTTTTCATGTGGATATAGATGATATATTATCAATGTTACAATTATGTCAGTGCATATCAATAATTTTTATTTGAAAAGGCCATTTGTTTTTAACCCAAACTACCTTATGGCCCTTAGCAGAGGTTTGTGCGTGTTCCTCTGAATTGTGGCTGGAATGAGTGGATAAGTGTTGCAGCAGGTGGTCGGATGACAAGCTGAGAATAAAGTGTTGATGGATTTGTGACAGCAGGACTCTGTCACAAAGATCAAATCTGTGAAATAATACGACACCATGAAGCATTGGAGCACCCTACACCCATAAGTAGATGGAAAGGTTAGAGTGTACATGTCGTACATGTAGTATAACTAAACAGTTCATGCAAGCATCAAAATCATTTCCTTACCATGATCACTACTAAACTCTAACCAAGTTTAAATGTGCTAACATTTTGCCTAAAATAAGCCCATTTTGAGTAAGTAAATTTAACTGACTTGCAGCTTTGAGTGAAACTGAAAAAATAATGGGTGCATGGAACACAAGGTACTTAAGTTGAACTTCCAAGGTTAAATTATGCGGATAAAAAATTTTAAAAAGCGAAGACACCCAAAAATTTATAAATCTTGATGAATGGAATACTCAAGTTGAAAATCTACTCATTACACAGTATAACTGCAGCAGCATACAGTATGTTCTGACTGGGGCTCTCATCCCAGTACCTAATGGCATTCAGGGTACCTCTGGCTACCATACAAAAATCTATGCAGCCCTCCAAGGAAATCTGCCTCCACAGACTATTACTGACCCCCTGTCAAACCAGTCATGCTGGTTTGTCTGCAGGCCACCGAGCATTCTCCACGGTGTCTCTACTCTATTTCACGTCTGTCACATGTGCTCAGTGTGGACCTGCTATCACTCATGAAGAGCATGTTGGCACCAATGGCAGTTTGCTAACCCAAGTGTTCTCTGGCACTTGCCAATATGGCTGTGTGGTGTTGGGCTACAAGGACCTGCCTTACTTGTGGACATCAGTCCCGCAAACCACCCTAATGGAGTTTGTTTATGACAGTTCAAGTAGAAACATGCACATCAGTGGCCTGGTGGAGATCATTTTGTAGGGCTCTGGCAGTGCTCATATTCTTCCTTGCACCTTCCTGCTGCTGAGTCTTTGTCCTCTTATGACCCTCTCCGTGTCTCCTGGTATCTCCTCCATGCTATTGACACTGCTGGGAGGCACAGTAAACCTTGCCACTGCATGCATTGATCTGCCATCCTGGACAGGCTGCACTACCTGAGCAATTTCTCTGGGTTGCAGACATCACCTCATGTTACTTCTACTGGTGAGGGCACTGGCAATATGCAAACATCATCAAAAGTCAGCCAGAAATGATGACCACCACGTGCTATTCCGTATACTCATTATACTATATTGTGTACTGTATTTGCTTGACTGACTCTGAGTTACATGGTAATGATTATGTGTTCCCTTATTTATTTAGCAGTGTACATGAAAAATGTATTACTGGCTGTAATACAAATCATATCTTTGTTTCCTTTTTGCCACTATTCCTAAAAAACTGACTTTTTTCATTTGCCCTTTTAGATCCTGTGTCTGCTTAAACTGTCAAATATTACCACATGTAGTATATCACATCACACCAAGGCTAAAAGCCCTGAAAAAAAAGCTAGTAACCAAAGTTTATAATTTTTTTAATGCTTATACAACAGATGCAAAGACTGTAAACATGGATGGAGACTGACTTCTCTGACAAGTTGTTTTTCCTTCATTCAAACAGTACAGTCTCAGATAAGGCAGGAATATGTTGCCAGCCATAACGTTGATGAAATGCTGTCATTTATATGGGAGACTTAGATTTATTAAAAATACTCATTAAAAAAAGCTATCCTGTTTTGATTTGTACATATGGCATTTTAATGTGGCCTTGTAGGAATCGCCTGTTTTCACAGGAATTGAACAAAACTCAGAAGAGATTTATATTGATTTACTTTTATTTTGATCTGAATTTAAAGTTGAACATTAGGGTCTGAAATGGGTTTAATAGCATAAGATTGATCAGGGATGGATTATGATTATAAGTGGTTGATAGAACAGAAGGCAATTAAACCCGTCGCTATCTCCCACTTTCATTTCTATGTGTTGGACACTCTTTTGCTCAGAAAGTCATAGAGCAAAGTAAGGGATAATTGTTTGAAATATAAACATGAAAGACAGGGAGATAAAGACTGAGCTGGCTATATCTCATCTCTACTGTTCTATTAAAATATATATTTTCACTAAATTTGCAAGGTTACATCAGTTAGACATAAACTGCATATCACCTACAAGGAAAGTTTGAGCAAGTTATGTTGCAGTTGAATGTATTGATAGTATCTTAAGGCAAATGAAAAAAAACAAACAACTTATTCAAAATTCTAGCGCAGCCTCTGGACTGTTCCAATCCTCAGCAGTGCATCTTTAGAAAACATATTCATTTTAGTAGCGATGGGGGTTTGATTCCTACATGCCTCATACTAAAATATCTGATACCTAGGCACACAAGCCCATTTGGAGCTTTTCCCAGTCACAGAGTGGATTAATGACTTTTGGCTCACATTCAGCACTGTGCATGTTTGTGTGTGTGTCCTCAGTCCTGCCGCTTTCCATATGGCTCTGGATGTGTGCAAAATGCAAACACTCCTCTGTGTGATGTATGGATTGGAGATGATAATCCTGGGTTATGAATGAGGAGCACAGAGAGTAATTTATAGTGTTTTCTTTGTGCACCGCAACTGCATTTTCTTTCCAGGACCATCAAAAGCAGACAAATGACAGAGTGTTTCTCTCTGTCTCTCTTCCTCTCTCCAGCAGAGAACACTTTTCCTCTAACTTCTCACTCTCTTGTTTTCCTGAAATGCAATTTGTCCGAAACATTTGGGATTATAGATCATGTTGTATTGGAACAGCAGAGGGTTCAACATCAGAGATTTGAAATAGTTTGTGTGTAGTTGCAGATATTTTTCCATCAGTGTGTCATGTATGGATTGTATAGGCAGTGAATATGTGTACGGATGTATATTTCTCTCCATTTGTATGCAGGTCATGGCACCAGGTGTTGTAATGATGACCTTTGAGGAGTGATCATTGTACATGAGTTTGAGAGAGAGACTGGAATCAAAGATAACCTGTACACACAGTAACTTGTGAATCTAACTTTTTTGTTTTTTACAAGTTTCTGTTGAATAGCTGCCTGTTTTCACTGCAAATCTTTGACCAAAATATCTGCTGCAAAATAATGAAGCAATCAAAGAAGCTTTCTTTGTAACAGAATAACAGCTACATTTTAGGTGGGAGGTGTGGACACTGACCACACACTGAAAACTATGCTTGCAAATGAAACTATATCTACAATTGTCATGATAACTGCTCATGTGATCAATTTGAACCTTTGTAGGTATGATAGACACAGTACAGTATCACATGTCAGCCACTAACGTGACCTAGTTTAAGGTTTTTGTGGACCATGCAAAAGAGGGACTTGACAATATTATTTTCCAACTAAAATGTATTGTTTTTGCAAGCAAGGTTGTGGCAGATATCGGATCTTGAGTTTCAGAGGAACATTCAAGATTTGACACTCTTGAACATCTTTAATTTTGAATGATTTTTTTGTTTTGTTTTTTCCTATGATCTTCTATCTGCATGACTTTCTAGCAGCAAAATGCAACATCTTTGTTATTAAGATTCAGGATGCTGTATCCACCACAATCACCTTCATTCACCATAAACCACATTGGTAGAGGTTAGACAGTGCAATATGAAAGCTTAATGTTAGTTTCTATTTTAGGAACAAGCTTGTTACTACCTAAGTATAAACCTTTGTTTGTTACTGTCTTTGTAATAAAATAAATTTAACTTGCTGAATGTGTTCAGAAGAGGAATGACACATTGTAGTTTCCCTACTGCAGTGAATGGATCACCAACTGTGGACGTCTTGAGTCACTGCACTGCATACTTTTCCTGTTTACCTGATGCAGTAGTCAAATGGTTAATGGGTCATTAGGAGGCTTGTGAAGAAGCTGTCAGTAAGCCGATATTTGAATCAGGTGTGTTGCAGCGGGAAAACATCTGAAACCCACAGAGTATTTGGAGCAAGTTATAAAAAAATGTGTTAGTTTCAAAGTTGAGTGACATGTTTACAATCATCAAGCCACCATGTATCTCTTCCCTCATGCCAGTTTGTGAGGGCAGCAGTTAAAGCCAGGAGTCCCTAGATTTCCCTCCCCCCAGCCACTTTTCTCAGCTTGATCAGGGGATTGCTCCCATGTTCCGATGCCACCCAGGATGTATAGTCTTTCTGTATCCCTGGTCCTCCTTCTCATGAGACGTGCCTGAAACACTTCAAATGGGTGGCTTCCAGGAGGCATCCTAACCGGATGTCTAAGCCCCCTCATCTGGCTCCTCCGGTTGTGGAAGATATAAACAACTTTACTCTGAGGTTTTCCCGGGTGATGAGGCTTTCTCTCATTTTGACATGTTTTGTAGTAATGAAAGCTTATACAACTCAATTTCACATATTACAGGTGACCTTTCCAGGGTTCACCCAGCTTCCTGTCTGATACCTGGGACAGTCTGCAGTCTCTCCATCACCCTGAAATAGAATGACGGGTGAATAGATGGAGCTATTCTATGATGATGTAGCACATTTTATATTTTTCATTATGTGTGCCTCAGTCATAAAATGTATCAAAAAAGTTTGCATTATAAAGAAATATTCATTCAGAATAAAGAATATCAAATTGAAAGTGTGATAAGAGCTAAGGCTTATGATGGCTTTGGATATTTCCCGTTGCCCAGCTGAAACTCCATGTTTAAACTACAGCAGAAATTTCCCTTTTATTTTTCTGTACATTCCCATTCTGTACTCATGTTTACCCACCAGTACGTTGCAGAAAGCTGAGGAAGTGGTTGCACCTGCTGGGGGTTTTTGAGCCTTATGAAACACATTTGGATGTCTATGACTTGAATTGATTTGCCATGACATGTGGATGCAATATGAGCTTTCAAACACATGCTAGTCAATACGCCTAGACAGTCATGCATGGACAGGCACACCAAAAATGCACACACAGAGTATAACTGTTCGCACGACTAACATAAGCACGCCGTCTCTCTTTCTCACATATATTAGTGTTGCCTTCATCTGCTTTCACACAATCAAATATCCCTGTTTTCCTCTATGTGGTAAAATACTGCCATTTATACAATTCCAATATTTTTTAAAACTATCTCTCTTCCAAGATAATCTTTTTTCTCAAATCCAAATATCCAAATCTGAAAAACATTGACAAAAAGTGCTAACATCAACATATACAAACACACTGAAACTTGACCCTTTCAGTCTGAGCCGTCCTGTTTTAATTTATGGCAAGGAGGCGGGGGGTTAAGATATTGGTTCCATTTCACCGTATCCTGCCCCACCAGTCAGCTCCCACTGGTGGCTCATCATCCATCAATGGGGGCTGGAGTTAAAGACGACACCCAACTGGGGCATTGCATGACACCATGGCTGTTTCCTGTCAGACACACCTCTGAGATCTCCAACACCACTAACATTTCTTTGCCTTATTGTTTTTGCTCTTAGGCCCGCTCTCCTGTGCCTCTTTTTCATTCAGACCCTTAATCTTCAGACACTTCCTTCAAGTTAGCACCACACTAATACGTCTCCCATTCTTTTCATTTTGTAGTCCTGGTCAATGCAAAGCACATGAACTGAAGGATCAGTTGATAATTAAAGCTCGGCATCTGGCATCTCTTTGAAGCAGTATAATGATATCAACACAACATGCTGCAATCAAGAGGAAAACTGAGACAATGTTACATACTCCACCATGAAACAGGCCTCATGCTTTCATTTTTGTGGTAAAGAGATACTTAACATAAATATGGAGTGTAAACCACCACTGGATTTTCTTTAAAGCTACATGCAACTAAAACATGTGCTGACACACACCAGGTCAATAAGATAGCTTGTACAAACATTTGCACTAATGATATGATGCAGATGAAATTAAAACAAGATGGGAACTTTATTTTCCTTTTTTTATATAAATGTATTGTTTAATCTGATTTTGACATCAAATGTTTCAACCTTCTTCAGTCATCAAGAGAATGAAACGCACTAAGGAAAATCTGAGGAGACCCACAAAAAATTCTGCTTATTTTTGGTTTGTTTGTGTGCATCTGTGTGTGTGTGTGAATGGACATGTGTTAGTTCTCCAAATGCTGATGATGCTAATGATGTATGATGTGAACTTTTCCGTTTTCCATATGGCAGATGTCTTTACCCTGTGCTTGTCCTCAGTTTCCTGCATTCTCAGCTGTTCAATACTCAAAAGCTAAATGTAAAACCATCTTTCCTTGCCTGGCACACATACGCACAGATGTGCACATGCACACACAAACACTTAAACCACAAATAATCTCTACTGTGATTACCCCCTTGTTTTTCCTTTGAATTCGGACCAGTTAAACGGATACTACTGTACAATAAGAGTGGAAAGAGGATCTAAGATGTTCCGTAGGCGTGAATAACTGTGTTCAGCCACCTCCGGCATTTTCGTAACTCGAGGACGGGGCATACCACCATTCATTTATTTTAATTGCTCTCCACCTGCTATGGTAAAAAGGACTTAAATAGAGAAATTTACATTTTCAATTAAAAACTCCTCAGCATATGCAGGAGAATGAGGCCCACATTATTATGACATGGAATAAAGCACATTATTCTCTCCCTTTTGTGGCTTTTACTCTCAGCTGCATAATCTAGAAAGTTATAGTAAAAAATATATTTTTTAGTATTTGGAAAATAATTTTTGTTCATGTTTTTGTTCACATTTAAGTCTTGAAATTAACCCCAAATCATGTATGTATTTTTTTTATTTGAACATTTTATCAAGGTTATATCTCCCTCAGCTAGAAAATATTCTGGTTAGTAATACTTCAAAGTAAGTTTTTTGTATTTCAGAAAACCTGCAGACTTTCTCTTCAACATCTTCCGGCAAGAAAATCCTGAAGAAAAAAAAGTTTTAAAAAAAGAGAAATTTCTGCTCAATCTCGCGCACCAACTCAGGCTCCTTCCCCAACAGAGAGGTGACGTTCCACGTCCCAAGAGCCAGCCTCTGCAGCCGCGGATCGGACCGCCCGGGTCCCCGCCTTCGACTGCCGCCCGACTCACAATGCACCCGACCCCCAACGGCTCACACTCATCAGGGTCAATCCCTTTGTGCTGCAAAATAAAATAAGACCAATCTTATCTGATGGAATAACAGAGGTAGAACATCTTGAACATACAATGCATAAGAGAAACCACTTATCTTTTGGTATACTCATGATAATATGGGATCAGTTTTTTAGAATGTCAACAACTCAAATCCAAAATAAGTACAAAATTTCACCTCACCCACACAGACCCGCCACTATCAAAGATCTACAGAAAAGACTATTTAATCTCTTTACCAATGTCAACATGGGAGACAAAGCTATCCAGAAATTCTAGTCGACAACTTTGGCCACAAAGATGTTTTCAATAAGACTGCTAGTCCAAATCAACAACAAAATGTCTTAATCACTCAATCATCTGCACATAGTGTGCAGGTAACAACTTTACATGCATGCTTTATGGTTCTGTGAACCTTTCCAAAAGTTCTGCAATACAGTTTGTGAGGATTTATCAACATGTCCCAAAACGTGTAGACCTGGTGACCTCAGTGGTATTAATATAGACAATAACATGGCACACATGGTCCCCACTGTATTAAAGCTCAGCTTGCTTCACAGAGTATTTCATGAATTGCAAAACAGGTATTACCCCGTATAGAAATCACCTGTCAGACCACATCAGTCACATCAGAGAGCACATCTGCATCCTCCACCTCTGGGCTGACTTCCACTCTCTCTAGGCCCTGCTGATTAGTTACATCAATTAGAGGGGCAGGGGGACTGGGACACTAAAGGGAAACTGAGAGGCTCCTGGGACCTACTGGTTCTGATGGTTCCCCGACAGCGGGCTTGGGTCATTGTGTAGGTGGTGTGTGACCAG
The DNA here is from genome assembly GCA_036024015.1 of Craterocephalus amniculus. Classification (NCBI taxonomy): domain Eukaryota; kingdom Metazoa; phylum Chordata; class Actinopteri; order Atheriniformes; family Atherinidae; genus Craterocephalus; species Craterocephalus amniculus. The sequence continues at coordinate 13,131 of JAVQJG010169255.1, forward strand.
GCTGCTGTTCTCTGGGGCAGGGTAGAGGGTGGGCACCTGGCCTTGGCATTGGGACAAGCGGTCTTGTCTGGGTTGGACTGATCCTGTCAGGTCCCTGGGCAGGGCTTTACCAGAGGGACATGGGTGGGGGCATGGGTTCTCCACACGGCCCACACAGAGGCCTGCTTGCCATCACCCTGTGCTGCTCGGCACCTCTGCTCCATGGAACCGGGGTCTCCAGTCAGGGACCTCCTCTGCTCTGGGCTCACTGGGTCCTCCCAGCGTACTCTGTGGGTCTCGAGCCCATCCCTGCCTTCTTCTTAATTTAGGGTCAGGGGTAATCATGCCCCCCCTCGAAAACCACATGACTCACATACACGCACACACTGATTGCCTCCGGTTTCCATCTGCTTTCTGCTGGTTGCTACTGCTGTTTGTGCGTGTATATCAAATCAAATCAAATCAAGCTTATCAAGCTTTTAAATGGACCATGAGTCATTAATAAAAATAAGTTTGAATTTTGAATTTGGTTTGAAAGTGCTTCCCATGCCATGGCAGTGCAAGACAAAGTGGTTTTACAGACAATTTATGCCAAATAGAGAATTTTAAAGGCCTTCACACACCCAATATAACAACACTTTAGAAACAAACACCTCGTTACAATTTCTCTCATACACAAAAACAGACACTACCACATACAAAGCACATGTGCACCTGCACCACCCAACCCCATTATTCACAAGCGTAAACTCCCATCCTAAGATATCTTTTTAACTGAAAGAAAGTATAAAATATCAGTCAAAATTAACTATAAGCACATACATACAAACATATACATTTTATATATATTTTATTTTATTTTTTTAAGAAATCTTTTCACAGGCTCGAGCTCTAAATGCCTTAGGACTGAATAACTGAGAATAAAATAAATATATAAATAACTTAACATTGAGCTACAGTCTGCAATGAATACACATCTGGAGTTCAGTGGGGGTGACTAAATACTGCAGAGGGTCATGTGGTTTTTCCCATGCCCTTGTCCATTTAAGAAGTCTCATATTCATCAGTGAAGTCATCCCTCTCTCTACCCAGAATGTACTGGCCAGAGCCCACCAAATAAATAACTTTTTTTTCTCCGCTTTTTTAATCTGGATTCCTTGATGTATTGGGCTGGATTTTTCCATTACTAAGCTGAATAAGAGCATTTCCTTTCACTTCCAGCAGTCTCTAAAACTAGCGCTCACCATCAGGAATGTAAACACACACAGTCTGTAAACAAGGTTCTCTCTGACCCCCCAACCCCCTTTCCAACAACGCTGACCACCACAGACCAGCCTAATGACGGCCCTCCATGACCCCGCCAAGCTCTCAGAGACAGACACAGCCCCATTATTCAGCACAGAGGTCACAGAAGAGAGTGAGGAAGAGGGCAAAAGGAAAGGAGGAATAGCGTAGCATTGATCTTTGGTTTAAGATAGTACAGACAATAACAGCCCGTCTGATATTTTCAGCTGAATGACAGAAAAAAAAAATTAAATCGGGTGTCATTGAAGCCAGGTTAAAGCACCCATAATCTAAGAGACACTGATGTTCCTCAGTGAGCCATCAGCACTTCTGAGAGAGGCTCAAGAGGTAAGTGTAAGACTGGAGGGGGTCAGAGTGCCGTCAATACTGACTCCATCCTCCCCCGAAACCGACGGATATGTCAGCACAGCGCTGCCTCTGCACAGAGAACAAAGGCCACTGACGGGCTGAGAGAAAGAGAAGCGAAGAGCATGGACTTTTCTCATTTTAACCACAATGCCACATATGAGAGAAGCATCACGGGCTTCGTTTGGAACACACTGTTCAGATTAAAGCTTTCAGGAATAAACAAGTCCCATGCAAGTTCTGCTCTCTGTACTCCTAAGACATTTGTAGGTTCTTTTTAAACCGCTGGACACTGGTTAAAAAGCAATTACGCTTGTGCTCTTGGGAAAATACTGGAGGTCTAAAATATATTTCCCTGCCTCCTTTTTCTTGCACCTGGAACCTTCCGCCCTGTCAGCTCTGCAACCATTCCAAATGAGGTGACAAATAGTGGTCACAAGGGTCTCGCTAGCTGCTGATAAAGTGATTTTCAGCTCAGGGAGGGTGGAGAAGCCACTGTGACAGAGGTTTCAGAGGCTGATAGGGTCCTTTAGGTTAACAGCAGGGAATCTGCCGTGTCCACAGGTTATGATTTGTTTTGCTGCGACCTGGCATTCATACTGCTTACAGGATGTGAAAAGAGAACTGCTCACATTCAGAATGTGCTGATAACGAGAAAGGCAGTTTTACATTCATACAAAGTGAAGGGAACTTGCTTACAATGAATGAAAAGTGTAAACAGGGTGATCCAGCTCTTCTGCACTGCTAAAGCTCATAAAGTAACTTGTTTGTTAATCTGTGTGTATAGAGATGAAGAAGAAGCCAACAATCCAGTTTATTAAAGTGAATTATTATGTTCTAATTAATGAGATTAGATGTGTTAGGTGTTGTTTGTTGCAATTTTACAGAGCCATACATTCCTCCCTACTTCCCATGTCTTTCCTTTGCCACCGTAAAGTAAAATAAGCCATGTAACTTGACTTCTAACCATTGGCTGTAAAAAAATAATGGACAAACCCTGAAACCACGTGACCCATAGGATTCTGATGAGCTGAAAAGAAGCTCATTGGGCGGTTTCTACCTCCGCCATCTTGGCATCGTCACGAGTCTCGTGACT